>JABJVR010005882.1:0-13049 GCA_025773905.1 Chitala chitala | reverse complement strand
CGCCTGGGCCCGGGGGGGGGCCCCCCTCCCCCCCCGGGGGGGGGGGGGGGGCCGGCCGGGGGCGAGGAACCACTTTACCCTCACCTTCTCAGCCCAACACCTACAGACAGTTTCGTAACACGTGTCCCAGATGGACAAAATTCACTGTTTAGTGGTGCATTTGTGTGTGCGTGTTTTTTTTTTTTTTTTTTTTGGTAACCCTGGACAAGCTGAATGTTGCCTGGTTACTGAAGGTGCACAGGAAAACCTACCGAAGGAAGCCGACCCAGTGCGGGAGTGTCCGCTTCACTAACATGAATCGGGGTTTACTTGAGTTTGAACAAGCAGTGCAAATGTTCACAGAAAAAAGTGGGAACACGGAAGACTGTAAGTGCAAATCCAAGGGGAATTCAAGACGAGGTGTTACAGAAATCTTGTAGCTATCAGATAGTTTTTCTAATAAAAAGCAGTTGTATGCTGTTACCATAGAGCACCTGTTTGTGCTTGATTTGAGCAGGACCAGAGCAGTCTCTACCCCTTCCTTCCTCAGTGTCTCATTTACATGCACATGTCCCTTAAGGGAAAGCAGAAGAGGTGACCTGTCAGGGTGTTTCCCTAATGTGGGCAAAACCCCGAAGAGACAAGGGTCGTTACATGCTCCTTGCACATACAGCTGCACGTCACCTTTGAGGCGGGGGGGGGGGTCACTGGCCCTTTGCATGTCACAGGACCAGATATGAGGTCTGCACACTGACCCCCTTGGGATAGAAGAACTGTGTTTTTCACTGTTGGTATAGCCACAACAGACTAATTGTTCTTTATGACCTGGAAATTGCAGTGTGAGAACGGCGACCGGTGATGTGACTATGAGCCAGGGATGACTCAGATCACAATTTTCCCAGTAGTCACTGGCCATGCACTGCTGTAAATTCGCATGCCTGCATGCCCCCCCCACAGCAGCGGCGTCTATTTTAAAACACAGTCTCAGAACTGCAAGAGTGCCGACCCACCCCCTCCATTTCCCAGTTGCAGAGCCGCCGCTTTTGCTGTTGTCAGTGTGTTGCTGTTGCCAGGCAAGTGATTGTGCCATTAAACAGTCAGCTATCAAAGTGTGCCTGTATATCAGTTACATGGTTTGCTGTGGAATCTTTGGTGGAAACAGAAAATCCACTTAAAAAAAGAAAGAAAGAAAAGCATAAGATGCAAAACAATCGGTTTTGAGCTACCTCATTCTTCCAGTGAATAGCCCCCCCTCCCAAATCTTGCATAATTTTCCAGGACTTTCACGTCAAAATTGTGCTTTTTGTGCAAAGACCTTCATATATATTAACTATTTTATTTTCCTTGTATTTGAGGCTATTACTGTCATCAAATTTGTTTTTGGACACCAAGCATTTTTTTTCCCCCTCTTCTAGTCCTTTGTAAATTTTCCTTAAGTAAAATTCGTTTTTTTTTTTTTAACTGCTTCCTGACCATATGACCGGTTAACCTGTTTGAAGAACTTAATTTCATTAAAGAATCTGTTCACCTTCTTGCCCTGAAAGTGCTGTTATCTTTCAGCAAATACAACGCCACTTCTGTTGGGATGTGTTGGCTGAGATGTGTCACGCTTGAAAATGAGATTGGTTTTTCACAGTATGATTACTGTCGCAGTTTACATAGTTTCACATAAACCACTCTACGAAAAGCATGCTATCTAGATATTACATTTTTTTTTTTTGTCTCAGTTTATACAGTGTAAACATTATTTGCTGTACCAGATCAGCTAACAGATTCATCAAGTCCTTGGGAATGGAGAAAGTGGTTTTTGTGTACTTGTACACTGAAATCCGAAACAGCACATTTCTGAAGGGCTTGCAATTCAAAATGTTAATGTTCTCACACTATTGATATTTCAAAAGAAAAAGACTTTTATGCGGATATTCGGTGATGACTAAGTATCAGTTTTGATGTTACTTTGCATTTTTGTCATGTTTGTATTAAAAAAAATCTTAATGTTCGTCTCAAAAAGCAGAACTAAAGTGCTGAATAAATAATGCTGTGCTAGATTAAGTATTGTCATAATTTCTCAGTACCCACTGCTGAAGTAGTTTGACAGCGAGTTGACAATATCGTTGTTGCAGCTCTTTTTTTTTTTGTGTATCCCCTTTTCCCTTCTTACCCTTTAATATACTGTAGTTTGTTTAAAAAAAAAAAACAAAAACAAAAAAAGTTTACAGAATGAGAGTAGCCTCATGCATTTCTTGAGAACTTTATCAGCTTGACCTTTGAACACAGGCGTACTGGTGCTAAAGCTTTGCATTTAATTGTAGTTGTCACGTTTTAACTTATTATAGATGCTCAACAGTAAATGGATAAGATTTGTATTTGGTAATAAACCCTGTTGGCACTCCGCATGTGCCACTCTTGAAATGTTACCCCTGGCTGTGTAAGACTGGATTATTTGTGTGCACGTGTGTGTATGCATGTCTTGCACACTCCTTTACACGCTTTTTTTTTTTTTTCTTCCACCGCCCAAAAGTATTCCTTATCCTCTGTTGGATGTAGTTTCAGTTTAGTCATATCCGTGTACCACACAAATCCGCAAACGATTCAAAAGCACCATCTAGTGGTTACACCTTATTCACATGCCCGTGTGCAGAGTTTTTGTTACATTTTTATTTTTTTTATTAAATACCATATTTTTGTTTGTTAGTAAATATAAATTGTTAGTCATCTTACCGCTTCAACCTGTTAAGGGTCTCGGGAATTGTGCAAAACATAATCTAAATCTGTGCTAGGGCATGTTGCTGCAAGGAACCTTTTTACTGCATTGTAAAATGAAGTGTATACCTCGCAGTGGCATGACGCTCAAATGATAGAAATTTCAATTGCGAGAAACACTCGTGTCATGTAATAAAGTATGTGTTTCTGGTCAAATCTGAGTTCCTTGAACCACATTATGAACTGAAATCCAGGAAACTGCTCATAGAAAGCTAGTTTGACCAGACCTCACCAAATGCTCATGTGGTGCGTGATCTGTATGTTCATACATGTTCGGGAGTGAAGGCAGTAACTGTAATGGGACATCGCACTCCGAAATTCTGCACTCTTGTAAGACAACTACTTACAAAAAATGCCAATGCCTAGATTGGGCAGAAATTAAATGTTTAAAATGTATACAGTAAATGGATAAGACTTGTTAACACACAGGCATGCTCACATATGTATATGTGTACCTTGACACCTCCCACCTCATATTCTTCGTGTATGTTAGTATTAATCGGCCTCCATTTACTTGGTCTTTTTTTTTTTTTTTTTTTTTTTTTTAAAGAAAACTTAATAATGCATGCCTAATTTTGAACATTTCATTCTAAGCAGCTTAAATTGTCCCCTTAAGACTTTTAAAAGTTACACTTTCCAGCAGATTTATTAATATTAGCTCTGGGTTTGACAGAAAGTCCAAGTCAATTCCATACAGTTCAGTGAAATATGAGTTCAGTGGAAGGCGAATACATGAAGGAGACATGCGATTCAAATTAGACTTCTGTCAACATCAGTTGCAGCAGTTTTGCATGTGCACTAAATACCATTAGGGATGTTCCACTGTCAGGCTTTTAAAAGGCACCAACCACTTAAAGTCCATGTTCAAAGACCAATAAAAAAGTGGCCTTGTTTGTCATTTAAAACTGAAGCTCTTTGTGAAATCTAATCCTTTGTCGCTTGAACAGACATTTCATCTATGTCGTCGCTTTGAACTTTAGTTGTCTTGAACAAAGGGGCCGGGAGTTATTTTTATGTTTGGCCAAAGCAGCCGCCATTGCCGCTCTTCAGAGACACATGTCACCACCTGCCTCTGTAGGCACCACTTGCGTTTAAAATGGACGAATATCCACTGGGACCACACACGCGCACGCCACGTGTGCAGACACACGCCGCACACGCGACACTGGCATACTGCACTGCCGCCATGCGTGTACCCAAGCAGACTTTGGCTCTGCCATAATGATCCAGGTCTGTATGAGAGCTAGATCACAAACACGCTGTTTCCCTTCCATGTTTTCCATGCTAGTAGAACAAGCTGACCCAGTCCTGAATATCTTGTTCTAGCAAAACAGTCAATATCACAATAAACATCTAGCCCATCGCTTGTCCTCTTCTTTGAAGATCACCTGTAGAACATACGTAGGTACAGTTCACATGTAATCTCAGAACCATAGTAAAGTGTTTGGACTCTCCAAAGTTCCAAAAAGACTGCCATATTATTCTCTACAACAACTTGTGTTTAGAGCATACAAAGTTGTCTCTGCTGTGCACATTTGCACAAAGCACCTGGTCTCAGAGACATAGATCAGATTCATTGTCTACAGTGAAAATGTTTTTAGAAGAACCATCTAGCAAGGTGTTCCAGCACAGACACCTACAGATGAATGAGTGATGACAGACGTTTCTGAGGCAACTGAATGGAGTATTGCGTTTCCAAGAATCTCTCGCTGCACCTAGGTGCCTCTCAGACAAGAGGTATCTTACTCTACCTGGGATCTAATGTTGCTGAGGATACTGCACTGTGAGGACACAAGAATGGCAACCAGGCTGCTCGTCAACTTGGTTCTCCTGCAGAAACGCACAGTAGAGACTGTCAGGCATGACATCAATATGACAAACTGCAGGTTTAACTTTGCCTTGCAGCACTTCGAGAAAAGTGACTGCTGTACCCATTGTCAACTTTGATTTGAACTCTGGAACCTTTTTGCATCTGTGGTTCCTCCTCATTAACACTTCCTGGCCTGGGAGACCTACCTGCCTCCTGGACCCAAAGGAAGCCATGAAATGAGGAGCCAGCACAGACTTAAAGTGATGTTCATGTGAAAACCTCTCTAAACATCACTGCAAGTCTTAACCAGCTCCCCCTCATCGCCTGAGCCCCAGAGGAGCTTAGACATGGAAAGACAGTTGTCAAAAACATCAGCACAAGTATTTTTAGGTTACCTGCCTATACAACTGGGAGACAGATGTACAATGCATGTGGGCTAAGATTAGCTGGGGTTCACAGAAGAAGCCTGAATAAGGGATGGATCTAAGGAAATCATCAGTTTGAAGGACACAGTAACATTCGCCAGATATTCTGTTTTCATTCTGGATGTATTCTCCACAAAGTAAATTAGAAACTGTTTGAATTCCATATAGACTGCATAAAAGTACAAATCAAAATATATTTTAAAAAATTAAACAAATGTAAATCAATATTAATCAGTTTCTGTGAATTTCCCTGCTGTAAAGATTAGTACAGTTTTCCACAGTTCAATAAAACAGTAGTTACACTAGTACTATTTACATTTACAGATTGAAAAAATGCACAAAACAACGTACGTTTTAACCTTAAATGTTGTCCTTTGTGACGTTTGTGTGCATAATAAAACACATTTCTTTACAACACCACCCACATTCACTCACTGATCTATCAGGAAAAAAACCTCCACGCTTGACTAAATAACGATTGTTCCCAAAACTAATAGTGTCAAAGAATTTGCACATGGTATTTGTTTCTGCTCCCCATTAAAAAGGAATACGACATCTATCAGCCTACATCAGTCACCAGTACGCGGTGCATGTATTTATTTCCTCGAAAAGTAAGGCCAGTTCTGACGAGAATAAAAATCATAAAAACATACCATTCACTCCATCATACTTGCCTTTTAATCATTTTCCCGAGCACTGGCTATGCCGGTTTCCTTCATCTACGGTATTACATTTCAATGTACGTTTGCATCTTCACCGAGAGTCAGATGTTGCTTACCTGAGCAAGAGAGACATCAGTCAGGCTAGACCAGCGACAAACATTTTTGAAGATGTGAAAGGAAAGTAGCTTGTTGATATTTTTGTGGCATTTTGTGTACCGAAGTAAAGTTTTTAGTGTTTGTTGTGGGATCCCACGGAATCTTACATACTTCTTTGCACATCCATCTGTTCCCTTGCGGCAAAGGGCCTGTCCTCCAAGATTGTCTTTTCCAACAAACAAGACATGTTGAAACTGTCATCTTAGGGATAGCAGGATATCCGCGGATTCTCCAAAGTTATCTAGTTCATATAAATATACAAATAACAGCGCATAAACTAATGTCTACCGGTAAACATTAATCTTAAAATTAAATTCTTCACTGCACAAGCATAAATCAGAATTAAATAACTTCAAAGTTTTATATTTTTCATGCCACTGTGCCATATTGTGCCGAACCACGTAAAAATTATATTAAAGTCTAATAACGTGTTAGTTGTACCCACGCAATAATACAGCCTTACACAAGACTATTATTTACGCGGTAGGGCGACTCCTCCGATCCGAACGCTGTGAACGCGCTTTTAAAGTTCAGTGTCCGCTGACCTTCTGCACGCTGCACAGCAGACTAGGTTGTTGGTGTGGAGCGGCTGCTTTTTATTGAATCTCTCAAGGTCAGCGTTAAAGGAGATATGTGAGAAATTCCCATGTGTCACCTCTTCAACTGCCCATTGGTGCGCAGCGCGTGCCTGAGCTGACACAAAAGGCAAGCTGCATTTTTATCTCGGCGCAAACTTAAGCCGGCTATTTTTATAGGGGTGTTGTATTGTGATGAGGATAACGCCGATCCGGAGGGGCGCCGTCTTTTTAGGGAAAGTGCAAATAAAATCTGAAATTATTCGTTTCGTTGGAAAGCAGCAGCTTTGTAGTGTTAAGATCACCAGCGTTAAGTTCCACTTCTAAATGTAGAATAAGTCTAATTACCATTCTACGTTGCGTGTTTAATATGTTTGTCAAATTGTAATTGTTTTTCAGGACCGTTGATATTATATTCTAGACAAATTATCTGATATTTGTCATTAAAAGAATTTGAACACTGTTTACAAACTATTAAAGGTCACGGAGTCTATAGTAATAATCATACTATATTAGAGTAATGATAATTTCGCATACACCTTCAAAGATTAAATGTAAAGGAACATCTACATGCTACATTTATGCCAAAATTAGACAACTGAAAAAAATCACAAAACTTAACAATGGACTTTTTACAATAACATAGCAGTGCCTTCAACTCATCACTGACTAAGCAGTTAAGTCTAATTCATTAATAGTCACTTCTGTTGAGACCCTGCATGGCACTGTGTCTAGTACCAACTGAATAGAATTCATTTCATTCTGAGCTGTGATGTGTGAGTCACAAACATTACACACTGGTAGCCAAGTGCTGTGCCTTCTCAAAAAGTTATCATCCATATATTTGTCATAATGTTTTTATCTTGAAAGTCATGTTGATTTATAATTCTCACAACATAGCACTTTGAAAAGAATAATTTCCTGTGCAGTCTCCTTTATCAGTATTATTCTTAGTTAAAGCAGCGACTCCGATCTGGAGATTTTAACAGGAAACACTCTAGTTACCATTTCAGGCTCTAAACGACATTCCCACAGTTCCTACTCCAACCGTAAGCAAACCCAAAAGCGTTAATAATTAAGAATAACTGCTGCAAACTATTTTCTCATGACAAAATCAGTACAGCAACTTGAGATAGGCATGTATTGGTACGATCATTTAAATCTTGGCATTTCTTTAAATTGGAAACCTAATGAGTCCTGACCTTGAAAACAAAAGAAGAGATATGTGTCCATGTATGCATACTGTAGCTCCCAAAATAGACAAGAATACACCTCCCTGCCTATTAGCCAGCATTCCCAAAAGAGACAAGCATGCTGTCATTGAGGGTGTTTATTGTTAAAGAGGTAGGGTGCTTTTTTGGAAGACCCTAAGGGTCTTGGTAGTAATATAACATGTCATGAAATGCGGCTGGCCTGATCACAAAGCTCTAAAAGTGGCCATTTTTAAAAATTCTTCTTTGAGAATTTGTGTTTGCAAAACATGAAAGTGTTATATTCTACTAAATTTCAATGTGATCTACCTGATTGAGAGGAGGATACAACTAGAAAATGTTTAGAATCAGGCAGTTTAAAGACACCAGGCCTACTTGGAAGGGCGAGAAGGCTCTTGTCTCTGTAGGTGGCTTCATCCGGCACAGAGGTGCTGCGTCTGATTAACTGGAGCCTCAAGAATTGATTAGATATAAAGAGTCTGAACCAGTGCTATTCTGGGATGACTCTCCAGAAGAGGGGACTGGGTTGTGTACAGCTTCACAGGCAGGAAGTTTTCTTGATAAAAGCTGACTGGAGATAAAGCTGAAATGAGAACAATTCTAATGTTACAACTACTTAATGCAAATGTACATAACACAATACAGCCAATATGAAATTAAGTATAATTGAAAATGTTGGTCTTTATGATTAGTGTGCATTATTAAGCACAGCAAGTCCCATGTCAACAATGAATATACCATCTACTCTCCTTGTTTCAGTTTAGGTAATGTGGCATCATCAAATGGTGACAAACAAGACAGAAAATACGTACATAAAGTGGATTTTAACTGTTGTTTCAATTTACAGTGCATTATGCTGCAGGTGATGTTGGAAAATTGATGGGATTCTAGAGGGCAGAAATATGCAGTTTGCACATACGGAGAAACTAAACACAATTTGACCACAGTCTTGCTCAGTGCTGGTAATGTACAAGAACAGCCATAAGAGGTAATCAAAGCTTTTAGGGACCCGTTCTGAGAGTGACAATGATGCTGTCTCCTGCCTGGTTTCAGACAATGATCCTGCTCGCTCCGATCTGGTCTCAAGCCTGATATGGCACCTTCAGCTGTCTTTCTATTTACGGCCCACTGAGACATAGCACTGACCCAGAACACAGTCCAGACAATAGGCACATGCTTAAATAAGTACGGTAAATACACAAATTTCTCAGATTTTTATAAAGGAAAAATTAATCTGCTCTATTAATTAAAACAACAGAAAGCAGCCAGAGTAGACAATGTCAATGACAATGTTAATCTCTGTGAACAGAGGTCAAATTATGTTTATCCTAATAAATTTATTTATCCTAATGGCAAGAGCAAACTGTTTTCTAAAATGTGAATGAAGTATACCTGTAATACATAACAAAAATTCATATATTTTGGGTTTCTTTGATCCATTTGTGATCATCATTTATGAGACCCCCTTAGTCCCACCCCCTTCCTGGATTAAAACAAACATGGGAAAAATGTATTCACAGGACTGACTGAAACGCCGGTAAGGGCTGATGGGGCCTCTCACGTGAGCTACAAGGCTCTGAGAAATCACAAATGGCACCTCCTTTTGTCCTGTGTCCGCCGCGCTTCTCTCTTCATATTCAGACATTAAATCTGCACAAACGATGAGAGGCATTTGGCTGGGCACTGCATGCGTCTGGCTTCAAAGAGACAGAGAATGCAGGGAGCACATGAGGGCCACTTCACGGCTTACACAGAAGCCCCCCAAGAGACCGCGACACATGCACCCCCCCCACCCTCCTCTATGGCAACTGGTCAACTCAACACACAGCTACGCCAGTGGTGCAGCCGCACGACTGCATCATCAACGGGGCCAAGAGCAAATACGATATGATACAGGTTAAACTCCTGGGCAGAAATCTCAAATTAAAGTTAAAATCATTCCTAAGGCAAACTGTACATAATTAGCTACAACAGCATGAATTTGACAGTACAGGAAGTATGATGATTTGAGTAATGGTTTCCAGATTGCTTGTAATTTTAGAAGAATAATAAATACGCTTGGCCATTCTGACCTGTCCAGTAAAAAGAATGTCAGCCCCAGGGCACACGTGACTCCAGTGACCTCTTCAGAGATGGATGATGACTTAATTAATGTGCATTCTTTTTCACATAAATGTCTTCATATATCGGTGACAGACTGAAATGTGCACCTGCTGCAATAGCTGGCCTAGCAAAGGGGTCCCCGGCAATGGGTGAGCCCCTGAAATCAGACGCCTCTTTCCTGTCTTCCCTTCTCTTCAGACAGAGGGCTACTTGTTTTAAAATCACGACAGCACCCGGGGCCGGTAGCACGGCTGGCCTTCAGCAAAGCACTGCAAGAATCCCGAAAACTGCCCTCCGGCATGGGGCCAGACACTTGAGCAGCTCATATATCCACAGCCTCCGCCTTTGCGCCCTGAGGGGCAATTGGGCCACAACCCACAGTTCTACATTCTAGTCAACAGACTGGCAGCCTGTCAAATGCTTAGCAGCTTGTTGTAGATGCCAAATATACACGTGTATTGTATAGACTTTAAAAATGTTTTATAATGTATATGTTGTATGTACAATATATATGGGATAGTATGAACATACAGTACATGTACTGTATATGTGTAATGAACTGTATATGTTTATTAGAAAAATTTTTCATTGGAGGTGTCTGGAATAAAACTGGACTAGAACGTTGTAGCTTCCACATACTGACCTACTATAAGTGTAATGGAAAGGAGGAAAGGAACAGCAAAAGTATGCATTCAGGAGTATAGAGTAGCACAGCTTGAAGGCTGCCTGCATAAGACCCAGAAGGGTCCCTACTGTAAACCAATCAAAAAAAGCAATTTAACTCTAAAAAGAAAAAAGTTACTTGGGATAAAAGTGGCACCAATGTAACCAAGAAGACAATCCTGCTTATTCCAGTGCCTTGAAAGTCAATACCATATTAAAGCATTAGCAGTTTGCAGACTGGAAGAAGTGACAGATACCTGTGGTTTCACAGTGAGCTGCTCATTATACACGTCTTCTGCCTGACAGCTTAAAGTGCTACACTTGGCATAGGTTTAGCACATTTCTGTAGTTTTGTAAGTTTGTCTGTCTTGCAAAATAAAATGCCACATTACAACTACAAAACAACAGCCAAATAAGGTGTTCTTTCATTGGTCTTTGTACAGAAAGACCAATGACAGGTGATCTGGTGGTTCAATGGGTAGCCCAGCAGGCTAGGATGCAGAAGGTTCCTGGTTCAAATCCCAGCCCAATCACTAGGTGCATCCTTGAGCAGGACACCCAGTGCTAGCTCACTGTAATCTGTATGTGAAATGTAAATTGTTTTGGATAAAAGCATCTGCTAAATGTAAAAGGAACAACTAATGGTGCGCAGTTCTATGTGCACCACAGATCTCATTACTGAAATACTCAGAGATGTGCTCAAAATGTAAGAAGTAAACCAGTCAAAAATCTTCTTGACCTCAATACACTGGTCAAGCACTCATTTAAGTGAGCTAATGAATGGATGTATACAATTGAAATTGTGCACTTACAGAACACAGACCTATGCTGAAAATGACATGGTGCTTTTAAAAGTTTAGTTTATTAGAAATATATCACTGGTGTGGCGAAAGGGTGCCCAATTTTTCACGGGGTACGGATGCAGACAAAAATTTCTAGAGTGCGTTCCGGGTGAAGTAGGGATTCAGACTTACATGAAATGTAACGAAGTGCGTTACGCGATGGACGTCTGGGCAAACAAAAGATGGCGCCCTTGGTCACCGTGAAGTGAGGGTGCTGGTATTCAAATATGTACTCCAGGGGGCCTTCTCGCGAAGCAGGATTTACATATTATTTCATTAAATTCGAGGTTACTTTGCTTTAAACCCGGTTTTGAGTTCTCACGAAAATTGATCACTTTTAAAACCAGCCAAGTTGCGTCGGTGACTTGCGTGTCACGCCGAACCTACTGCGCAGTAGGTTAAATTCAGAACCGCGGATTGGAAACAGCGGCAAGACCAACCAGCAGTCATAAAAATGAAACATAAACTGACATTTCATATTCATTTTCTCGTAATACAAATGGCGTCGATGTTACTTGAAAATCCCGTAGACATCAGAGTATAAATTATGCACAAAAAATCTACTAGCTTTCTTTTATCTATTAGCTAATAATGTAATAAAATATATATTAAATCAAAGATGTTTATTTTTAGCGGACGGTACAGTGCCAGCTTTTAGAGAAACATTGAGATAATGACTCGTCGATCGTACGAAGGATTTTAGGTTCACTGTTAAAAAAATTAAACGCATTTTTTGTAATCGCAATATTCAAATGGCAGCAGTATTAAAATGTATTTCAAACTGACTTAAAACCGATGTGTCCTCAAACCAAAACCTTTATTTTTTTACTGTCATCGATCACGTGCAGCACTATATAGGAAAGAAGTTTGTGTTTTAGGGAGACTGCGGCGATCGCTCATTATAGGAAACCAAGCACTTGGCTTTGCATCAAGACTATTTATTATGTTGACAAACCCAAACAAAAAACAGCGACAGTCGAATGAGTACATGTAACACAATGAGCACAAAGTACAACAAATGGGCACACAAGACACACTAATCACATAACTACAAAACACGTAAACACTCACAACTTTGTACCACTGGCGAGCATTTACTGGATTTGAAACAGTCAGTAGTAAAATCTAATCGCAGTACCTGTATTAATTACGTAAACCAGTCATAAAACAAAATATCTATTTTGTCTACTGTGTGGCGTACGGTGTATGTATACAGGGTTAGTTAGTTCTAAGGAGTTACAATCATTTTTTTGCGCAGTCAACGTGCTTCGCAGTCATGTCCCTTACAACTCATATTAATGAAATAAAACCGTTCACGAGACTTCTACTTCCTCTTTCGGCTCCTCCCTTTAGGGGTCGCCACAGCGGATAATCTTTTTCTATACCAACCAGTTCTCTGCAGCTTCTTCTGTCACCCCAACCTTTCATGTCCTCCCTCACTAAATCCATAAACCTCCTCTTTGGCCTTCCTCTTCTCCTCCTGTTTGGCAGCTCCATTCTCAAGATTCTTTTCCCTATATACTCTGTATCCCTCCTCCAAACCATCTAAGTCTTGCCTCTCTCACTTCGTCTCTGAACCGTCCTACCTGTGCTGTCCCCCTAATATGCTCATTTTTAATACTGTCCAATCTCGTCACTCCCAAAGAAAACCTCAGCATCTTCAACTCTGCTACCTCCAACTCTGCCTCCTGTCTGTTTGTCAGTGCCACCGTCTCCAGCCAATACAACAAAGCTGGTCTCACTACCGTCTTGTAAATCTTCCCTTTCACTATTGCAGCTATCTTTCTATCGCAGATCACTCCTGACACTCTTCTCCACCCACTCCATCCTGCCTGTACTCTCTTCTTCACTTCTCTACTA
>JABJVR010005881.1:1899-13051 GCA_025773905.1 Chitala chitala | reverse complement strand
ATTACTTTCTGCAGCAGATGGATGTGAGGTCCGTGATGGCATTAGGATTGTTGTACAGAGACGTGTTTATGTGACTATATTACTTTCTGCAGCAGATGGATGTGAGGTCCATGATGGCATTAGGATTGTTGTACAGAGACGTCACATGCACAACAGCGCTTTTGTCCATGAGATGGCAGTAACTGAGTACACCAACAGACAGCAGAGAATATTATTTACACAAAGTGTTACATAACATCATAGTGGGAATTTTTCAGGAGACCTACTTTTTACATGTTTATGTAAAAAAGATCTCTGCATATATCAATATCCCTGAAAAGCTTGGCTTCAGTTCCCAAATTCAGTACTTACTGGGGGTCCATCAGGGCCTGGTGGCCCAGGAAGGCCTTGCGGACCCTCTGGCCCCTAGAAGAAGCATAGCAAAATAATATAAGGAATGACTCATAGGGCAACCTTCAGGTACATCCCACCTAAAGTAAATAAAAGCTATACGTTTTAATCAAATGCCACATATCTCTATTGACACTCATTTAATCAGAAAAACTAAAATGACTGCTGATCCCTCTTCTTTGAACCCTTTCTTGCACATCTCATTAAAGGTTTTGTGTTGAAGTCATCGACATCTAATCATTGGCATACTGTCTAATTAGCGTGACTATTCTAACGATTCTCACTTAAATACTCAGAATCAAGGCTGAAGGGCCTGCTTATTAAAGCTAATCTTTACTTTTTACTTTAGCTATCTACTAATTAACACTAATGAACATACTCATATCTGCAATCTAACATGAAAACTATGATTCTTTAGTGTTCAAAACAAATGATACATCATCTTTTTTAAGTTTATTTGTTCTTAAACCTTTCATCCTAGAGATTTCAGCTGGAGTCAACTTCTAAAATAAAAACAAACTGCATTATAATATAGAAGAGAGAGAGGAAAAAAAAAACCAAAACTGTAAATGAAAGGGTTAAAAAATTAAAAGTTTAAAAATAAAATTTCTTGGATATTTGATTCCTGAATTACATGTTAAAAAAAATCAAGCTATTTTCATTATTTCTTCATCAAGCTGTATAAAACCTCTCTTAACTGGCATGTTTGTGACTTCATTATCTTTCTGTTTTTGTAGTGTTTGTTTTGTTTTAATGTAACAATAGGTTCAGAGCCCAGGCCCTGAGGCCTTTGAAACTCACCACTGGACCCTGTGGCCCTGGTGCTCCTGGCAGCCCGTTCGGTCCAGCAGGTCCCTGAGGAGATCAGAATACATGCACACGCACAAACACACACGCGTTCACACATGCACACACGCACACACGCACACACACACCAAACGTGTTCCAATGACTGTAAAGCATCTTAGGGCGACTCTGCAAAAGGCCTTGCATAAAAACAAACTGAACTGGACTGAATATTTGGATAAGAAAAGGTCATTTCAAGTGAGAGAATATGAGCTCAGTTAAAAGTTGTTGCTTCTCATTTTCTCATTAACATGATTCTTAGTGACAGTGATAAAAGCTGGTATACTTGTACTTACTGGAGCCCCAATTCTCCCTCTGCCCTGAGAAAGACAGACGAAAAGCTTGTCAGTCAGTCATCTTTTATACCGCTTCATCCTGTTAAGGGTCACGGGGAAGCCTGGAGCCCAACCCACATAGGACGCAGGGCAGGGCACAACCAGGGTGGGGCGCCAACCCACCACAGGGCAGACACACACACACACACACACACACACACACACACACACACACACACACACACACACACACACACACACACACACAAACACACTATGGGCAATTTGGAGACATCAATCAATCTAACCCACATGTCTTTGGACTGTGGGAGGAAACCAGGGAACCCAGAGAAAACCCACCAAGCACAGGGAGAACAACAAACTCAATACACACAGACCCAAGGCGGGAATCGGCGGGGATCGGACGTGCTAACCACCACGCCATCGTGCCGCCATACAAAAAGCTTGTTAAAACAATTAACCTGTTTTTAAAACTCTCGGGTATCATTGGCATTGTGATGACAGAGGCTGCTCAACAGACATGTCTAATTCAGGCAAGTGTGCACATAAGCTGAGCAAGAATAAAGCCTTGTGATGTCCTGGAGACAGACGCTGCATCACAGTGTGTTAAGGTTAGGGCTCCCATGAGGTTGTGCGTTCCTGTCCTTGCCTTCTGCAGCACTGAACACCTGACCAACTGCTTTACATCCTCTGAGAGTCACTGTGACAAGAACAGGACCAGAACTTACGGGAGGTCCAGCTGGCCCAGGAGGTCCTGGTTCCCCCTGGAAAAGTTCAAGAAGCAGTCATCTAAAAACTCAAAACCCATCTAGCTCATTTGGCAAAATGCTGAAGGAAAACAAACTATAAAATATTAAAAAGTTACACCTGACTGGTTTAGCTGGCATTTAGACTTTACATTCAAAAATTGTACACATTACATAAAACAAATTAAATGTATTACATAAGAGTGATGACATTATCAATATGTGCAGATAAGAGATCATAATTTTTGCAAACTGAAAACATAATTAAACCGCATACCCAATTACAAGAGTGCAAAAAAGTTTGCTATTGGTGTGGGGGGCATAACTGTACAGTGCAAACAAAATATAAAAATATGCATCCCAAAGGCTGAAATATTAGAGGGGATGTCCCCCTTCCCCAGTTTTTACGTCCTCATCCTGATAGCACAACAGCTGTGTTTGTGAGCATCATGGAAATCCATACGAGTGTGACGTACTCCAACAACACTGATGTTTTACAGACTGGTTGTTACCAATGGGTCATAACTAGGACACTCAACTGACATTCATTTAACCTTTACAAAACTACATGGACTAACATTTTTGTAAAATGGATATCATCATAGGTTATACTGCTCACCATTATGGAAATCTTAAAACACACGTTTATTACAATTTGCAAATAAAATTAGCATTTGATAAATATTTTTGATGTGCTTCTGCAGTTGTTTTGGAAATGGATAATGGTATATACTGTGGTACAGCATCACCCATGAAGTTGTTCTCTGAGGTGGAAAAAAAACCCACAAATGACTATAATATATTTCTCTGCATTATATATGTATTTTGAGCAAGTGATTATATGAAGACTGAGTATTGTAACAGTTGCGTAAAAATGGCATAAGATACATGGTTTCCATTCATTCATGGGAATGTAAATTTGTTGTACGTCAGTATGTAAATTCTTTATCGATTTAAAAAACGTTCTGAATAGGACATCTTTGAGGTTAAATATATTTGATGTCATACAAATATGTTATAAAAGCATCAAAACCCCTGAACTATTATCCACACAAACTCTTTTTACCATAATTATAATTTCAAAAGAACACTTTACACTCCACTGATGTTTGATCACCCTTTTGATCTTTTGGTGTCCACAATATGCATGTGCACATTCCATGCAGAATTAAAGTATCCATAACCCCAGATTGACCAATTTAATTCAAAGTCACCTCATGCTCATTAAAAGCTTTATGAAATGAAACTGCAACAAATCAAGCCTGACAGTCTTGTAGAAACTGCAGTTCTACCAGGACCTCTGCTAATCTCCTTCAGTGTTTGTCATATACAATTGCCTTGTATTTTCATGGACCTTTTTGTGCCAGAAGTTCCATCACTAGAGGTTCCCATTAAGGACAATAAATGAAGACCTACTGAATCACAGCCTCTAATTTCTAGTGGTAGCTATAAAGAACATGTCTGTATGCCCATTCTAGGAGACTCAAAAATGGTGTACCACACAAAAATGGTTCTCTGAGGACTCACTCTTTCTCCTGGGGGTCCATCCTTTCCTGGAGGACCATCTGGACCAGTTAAACCCTGGGAAAACAAATTCACCACTCCTATGATATCTGCATCCCAACTATAATAAAGTATTCAGCAGGTATGTAAGGTAACTTGTGACAGTTGTCCCATTTCTTGAGTGATGACTAGGACACAGAGCACCCTGAGAATATAATGCATGTTTACAGTGACCAGTTATGGCACAGAAATATAATTTGCTTCCTGACCCTAATGGGTAATGAAGGAGGTACTCACATCTACTCCAGGAAGGCCAGGGAGCCCTGCACTGCCTGCAGGTCCTGGTACTCCAGCCTTGCCTTTGGGTCCCTAGAACACAACCAGGTGTACATTTTAGCAGGACTCCCATTTCTGCTTCATCATAGGACACACTAGCTAGGTATGATATACTCACAGGTTTACCAGGAAGTCCAGGTGGGCCAGGTTTGCCCTGCAAATAACAACCAAAATACTGTCATTTTGTTGGAATGACACAGTGGATGAATGATGATTGGTAGGTTTGAAGATGCAGTAATGACTTATCTTACTGTGCAGTATATCTAATATCTGACAATAAAACACAGGACAAAATCAGATGCACATGCATATTCAAATCATTGTCCATTCTTTTGTATAATCATATACAGTACATATATTTCACAAGTAATACAAGATTAAACATCATTGACAAATACAAAATGTTTCAGGTGAGCAACTGTGCTGACAACATAATACTAGTTGAAAGAAATTCATCCATTTTACCTTTTTGTTAATGTAAAATAATCCTAATGCTGCCCATCTCTGACCACTATGTGACATACACCTCACTGTGCAAATATAAGGGACAGATACTTTGATCTTAGCACAGCTAAATCAATGCATGACTCGAATGAACAGCCATTTGGCAACCAAACGTATTATCAGTCATAATGTAAATGGTGTGTTTTGGATCTAATCTGAGAACAAACAAAAGCATTTCATAAGCAAACAAAAGCATTTCACCAGTTCAAGGAAAGGTCATGATTAACTACAGTTATAGTGGCATTATTGCAGTAAAGCAAAGGTGTTATTACCAATAAGGGAACTATTCCTGGCAAAATCAATGTTAACACGCTGAACATGCTTTAATTTGGATGTTTGTCGTCAACATGCAAATGAAAAGAGCCCTGTGCAGGGTTCAAAAACAAAACACTTGCTAGATTGTTTCTTGAAGTTCTTAAAGAATTAGATCAAGTAGGATTCTAATGTGCTTCAGTTAAAAGGAAAAGGAATTCCTTTGTGTGAGCTAAAAAAAGCAAAAAAATTATTTTTTGATACACAACATTTTTTCATTGTAGCTGCTGTGATTTGTCTCATTGATATATAGCATGAATGCTCCTGAATTTTCTTGCATGATAAACATTTTGGTGAAATTAATATAGAATAAACAGTATGAATGAATAATGTGCTTATTCTCCATATTTCACATAGATGAGCAAGGCCTTTCACCTTATTTACCACTGGGCTACATGACATGCTCCTGTGTTGTGTATTTGAAATGGAAAATGGTTTTCCTTTTTGACGTCATAAACCACAAACGCTGGGGAGGTGAACTCAGGCATATAAGACCAATGTACTTGACTATTTAGTACTAACAGATATAAGTAACTTTTCTCACCAAACAGAGTGGGTTATTTATTGAAGAGACAGCTCACGAAACTACAGAGGTTCTTCTAGTACGAATGTGCTTTACAGCATGTCTTCTGCTTGATAAACTGAGTAAAAGGCATGAAAACACTTTATATTGCTGCACACCGTCAAATCAATTTTGAAAATAAACTTAACAGCTAGGCTCACAAACAAAAATATTTACTTAAAAGGAAAATATACATTGTGTTGTTCACGGTAACAAGAGGTGGTGTGTGGTAGAGCTTCATCAAAGCGCCTCTCTCTTCACTTTGCTGTAGTGCTTTATCCAGTAAGCAACCTTGCATTGCCCAAAAGTTAAAACACTGTTTTAGCACTGCTGTACATTTCATCTGTATACATTCTGAACATAATGTATTTATATATACTAGCATATGTGTATCTATGCATATTAAGTTCAGCAAGTTATGTTCTCTCTTATATCTACTCACAACTCCATGTCTACTTTTCATGTATTTACAACATACAATTTATTTATAAAACTTACTGCACCTTCTGTATGTATGACATCCATACCATGTACATATCTCTCCTCTTAACATCAAACCTTTATTTATTTATTTTTATTAATTTGCAAATATGCCACTTAAGCACCTCTGGTTAGACACTATTTCATTGGCTTGTACATGTACTTTGCACAATGACAATAAAGTTGAATCTAATTAAATCTAACCTAAATAGCATAATTACATTACCTCAGTAATAATTGATAATGTCTTAACAAACCTGATCTACTGTTGCATCACTCCTCAAACCATCTCGGATAACCGCACGGCCTTACTCACATCAATGCCATCTTTCCCTAGGGGTCCTGGCGGTCCTGGCAAACCAACGGGCCCTCGCAAGCCTGGTCTCTGAAACAAGGTAATGTATTATTAATACGACGCATGATGACTGCTTAATAAGGAATTGCTGCTGTTGCTGCTTTGTGATTAATGCTGGATGTTAATAAATGTGGAGCACAGCCATGGCCAACAGAATCATAACAGGCCTGTGTGTATTATCAACTACTGAGACCTCAAAAACGTTCACGCTGGTATGCGTGTCCAGTCTGTGCTATCAATTTCATAAATTTATTGTACTTTAAAAACTAAAATGAAAGAATTTGGTCAACAAAAGCAGAAAGCACCTTGGCTCACTGCACAGCAAATTGATTCTT
The DNA here is from genome assembly GCA_025773905.1 of Chitala chitala. Classification (NCBI taxonomy): domain Eukaryota; kingdom Metazoa; phylum Chordata; class Actinopteri; order Osteoglossiformes; family Notopteridae; genus Chitala; species Chitala chitala. Next base: position 6,386 of record JABJVR010005881.1, on the reverse strand, counting down.
GAATTGAAGACAAGCATATGTAAAAGACTTTTCGAGCTGCAGTCCAAATTAAGAGTGCATTGGTATCACTATCCAGGTAACGAAGGAAAGACGTTAAGTACCAGAAATACATGTTTGGAGGAAATAAATCCATGTCTCACTGACCAGAAGTCTACATTTTAAGAATTATCAGAGATAATTTTAATGCTTATGTGTATAGTGATCTCTTGTGATATATGCCATTCCACATCCTGGAATTGGGAACAAAGGTGGCCATTATGTGGGGAACACCAGCCTCAATGCCTCTGGGCTGCATTCCTGAACATGTGGGAAAGCATAACCACCTTTTCATAGAAAAATCTAAACTGGAAATTCAGCTTTGCTTAAAGTATAAAATATTGTCATATTTTCCACAAAATATTTCAAATGTATCCACTGCAATAATAATAATAATAATAATAATAATAATAAAATAATAATAATAATAACAACAACAACCACTTTAAAACCCGTCAAGTACATATGTTAAAATGTATAGGAATTGTCATATGTCTTACAAGCAATCTATATTTGGACAATGTTCTCAATTAGTGTATAATAAATGGAGTTAACAATTTTTCAAAGAACGCATAATCATCGTGTCATCTTATCAGTTTACGAACCAGAACGTTGTGGGGCTTCTTCTCAAGATTAACCACCCAGACCAAGAACTCTCAGAACAGAGCACCTGGTACCAAAAGGAACTATCACTTTTGCTACAAAACTATATAAATAATTATATTTTTCGCTCAAAACACTCAACTTCTAACGTGAAGTAGCGTGCAAAAATTTCCCACTTTGACTTCGATTTCATTGTTTTTAGTAATTCGGGTTATAGTGGTTAGTGTGGAGGCATGACGTACCTGGGCAAAGGCTGGTATTAAAAGCTGGCAAAGAAAAAGCAATCCAAGAATTGAGAATACGGCCATGGCTCTCGTCGTCCTGCCAGAGCCGAATTTAGGTTATAAGGGCAAAGCGGTTCCGTTGCCTTGTCGCCCGTCGCACGTACCGCGCTGTCCCCTCACCCTGCAGCGCAGAGCTCCTGAATGAATCCACTCTGAATCCAGATAAACCCGAGCCTCCAGCTGAAGAGGCCGACCTACCTCCCTGCACACGACTGGGGGGGGGGGGGCAATGCCCAAGAAATCACCAGGGGTGCTTACTGCCCCCCCATATACAGGAATGTCCTGCGTTACTTTTAACTTGTATAATAGATTACATGTATTACATAGGTAATGACTACATAAGTAGGCCCATAACAGGCAAAAGAGCTTTAAAAGAGGTTTTCACAGTCTCCTCAAATCAAAACTTCTCATCGTTACTACGGATTACCGCAAGAATAATTAAGAAATGTTTCAGCCTGGTTCGGACCGTTAATTAAAAATCTCAGGTTTTTAAACGAATTCAAGCTGTTGCACTTTACAGTTTTATCTTTTATGTAGACGTTAATTCTCTGCGATTCGTCACAGAGGGAAACACATACTTACCTGTAGAAGAAACGAAAACTATTACTTTGGTTTCCATAACTGAAACATTGTGCTAATTTTAAGGACGCTTATTGTGAATAACATTTTAAACATGGGAGTAACACACGCCAAAGACAAATAGTAATAGAAATATAAAGCATCTTTCGAGGTAATCCCAGAAACACACCGGGAATTATATGGTATTATGATTAAAGTGTGTGGACGAGAGGTGTTTGACAATTTACTTGCAATGCAGCAAACGACAGTGTCAACTAAACATGTCACAAAAAATCATTTTTGTTTTGCAATTAACGCACACATTACTGTAATATCAATCTTTATTAAGACCGAAGGTCGGTATAATCAAGTTTTAAAAATCCAGTAGAAAGCTACAGCTGTCGAACTACACTGCGCTTACTTCTATACTAAGTGAAGAGAATGTCACACAATCGAAAACTACATCAAAAATTCAAATCCAATCACAACACTAACGCAAGCCTTTAATTTACCTATTATATATATTCTTTTTCCTGAGGTTTTATACTCAAATTGAGGGGGCAAACCTTTGGCTATATATTCCACAATCAACGGCCATGCTAATAGCACTCATACACAGGGTTAGGCGAGGGGAAAAAAAAAAAAAAAAAAAAGTACAAACAGACCGGACTCTTCCGAAGCAACTGTAACCCATGGGCGTCAGACACTTTTAATGGAGGATTTTTCAACTGAATGCAGTTTAAGTACATAGATACTGTATACGTACGACAAAGTATCATTTGGCTATTTTCTGCATTTTTAATGGTCTGAAAACTGTGACATTCCTTAGAAAAGAAATACAATCATATTTCCGCTTACAGTGCTCTGCATTACTAGAGGTGCTTTATTCTGCACTGCAGGGATGTAGATATTTTTAAATTCTGCATTACCTTACATATTCTTTCACTTCTTCCAGTGCAAAATAATTGCATTAAAGAACATTTTGTACAGAGCAAATACTAACTCAATGTAGTACGCTGCGACTGCTCTTAAAAGCACAAATCATGATGCTGACAATTTCAACACACACACACAATACTTAAGCTGAATGTGCAAAGGAATTTACAATTTGAACTACTGTAATTTGACAACAGCATCACACAACCCTCAAACAAGCATTATAAATTTATTTCTGCTATATAGGGTTTTGGCAAATGCAACTCAGTCCTGAAGGGAAAAACTCGCCTCTGTAAGTCAACTTGAGTGATGACAAAATGATATACAATACATAAATGAATTTCAGTAAGCGTTCCAGTGTTTAAGAGTGACCAATATGTTCCTTTTGAGGCCTAGCATACAATCAATAAGTCAGTTTTTTTTTCTGGTAACATAGTAACTGTTGCCTTCTCACCCATGCGGAGCAATTTATGAAGCCTTAACATTTACTTTATTTACATCCATGTCTGTACTTGTATCTGATTCAATATCCATTGGTTCAACACAACTATGGCCACTTTCTCCATTTGTCCACTTCGCTCCATTGTGGCTTTCCTGGAACACCGAATCCTGTAGGCCATTTACGTCATCTTTGATAATTTTGACGACTGTATCTGGCATTGGCCCATTACTGATTTCATGGGACAGGTCAGCGAAGTCAGTCCTAGGTTGCTTCTCTGCACGACCTTCTTCTGGACCAGGAGAAATATGCTCCATGCCATCCCTTGTTGTTCTGCAAGAATCTGTGGATGGAAGGCAGTCTTGGGACTCCTTGGGACTCTTACTTGGTGATTTGAGCACTTCTGTTTCTGGCTGGCTGTTGGGAAACTCCTCTGTTGAGCCATTGCTTAAGTCTTCACTTGCTCCTTTGTCCTTCTTGGACTGATCCTCCAGGGACTTGTCAATGTCTGCTGAACCCAGGTCCATCTCCTTGGTATCATCTGGCTTTGAGATGCTCTCTTTTTCCTTAATTTCCACCTCAGATTTCTCAGAACTTGAATCTGTGCCATTGGACTGGTCCATCTCTTCTTCTTCCGGTTGCTGTGGATCAGCTGTGGACGAGTCTATTGCCTCATCATCCACTGACAATCCTCCAGGAGGCTTGCCAGCATCTGCACCTGGTTCTTCTGTAGTCTCCTTCTGTGCTTCTGTGAGGCTGTCATCAGGCTTTTCTTCCTTACAGACATTCTCAGACTCAGCATTTTTGGCTGTGCCCTTTGAGCGCATTTCCTCTGTTGGCACACCATCTCTATTGCTGGTTGCCTCTTGTTTCTTCTCCGATTTCTTCTTCAGACGTTTCTGGATCTTCCGAGGACACCAAACAAATTTATCCTTGGGCTCATAGTGTTGAAAGGCATACTTGATTAGGGCCTGCCTTTCTTTCCTGTCTCGGACTGCAAACAGGAAGTAGTCTAGGACACTCCGCTTCACGGTATTCAAGGTCTTTCGGACTAGCGTCTCCTCCAAGAAGAAACGCACTAGGGGAGCTTGATAGTGCTCAAACCCGAGCTCTCCAAGACTCTTCAAGATGCGAGTGATACGAAGGTTGTTGTGCATATTTCTGACAGTACAAAAAAACACAACCTTGTAAATATGCATGTATTTAATATTTCTCTAAAGTAGTGCATGCTACCTCCTTGTACCTTTTGTTGGAGCAAAGCATGTGAAGAAATTAAAAAAAGCTTCAATTATTTGTGTATATGCAAACTTCATTTTCATTTCTGCATAATACTTCCTACATGCATGAGATACAAAACAGTAATAGCAAGCAGTTACGTGGACATGACTAACAGACTTGTAGGAGGGCCTTGTGCAACAGACATTTGAGATCTTGGCAAACATGTTTTGCGCTTTACAGCAGAAATATGGAAATTTACTTCTGCCACTGAAAAACATTCAAAGTTCCTCTGTACAATATATAGATAAACAGTGCAAACTACTCAAAGAATGCATTCTTAAAAAAAAAAAAAAAAAAAAAAAAAAAAAAAAATGGGGCTTTGGATGACGGAAGATGGTTAAAAAAGAGTAACC
>JABJVR010005880.1:0-11540 GCA_025773905.1 Chitala chitala | reverse complement strand
CACACACACACACACACACAAACACACACACACACACACACAAACACACACACACACACACACACACACACACACACAGTAGCCCGTCTGCTACTGACTCACCTGCTGGTCGACAGCTACAGCATCCAGACCGTCATACATAATGTTGACCCAGCCGTCCTTGGAGGACAGGACAAAGAGGGCCATGAGAGCCTGGGTAAGGACACATTAATGTCATATGGTTTGTACCCTTTCCTCCCCACAACCCCCCACCCTGCAGTGCAGCACAACCTTGCATCTAATCAGTCACATAAGACACTGCAAAGCATTTGTTCTGTTTCAGTACCTATGTATCAGTGTAAAGTGTAACTCATGAGGTCAAAGGTATATAAAAAAAACTGCTACATAGATGGAACTCATAAAAGAACTATTGAATACTTGCTTGATGTCTGAAAACAATCCTCAATAACTGATGTTGCAACACAGTAGGCTCACCTGGCCCAGGTTGTCAAAGTTGTACTTTCTTCGTATCCAGCGGTAGTTAGCTTGCAGGCAGTCCGACTTGTTGGTGATGTTTCTTGTGTCGGCTCCTTCACAGTGGTAAAACTTACCCTTAAAAAGCTGCAGTGCAAAGAAGAGTTAGGCTCTCTAGAGATGATCTACCATGCCAAAAAAAAAAAAAAAAAACACCGCTTTCGTGAAATTACTGAGCTGATGAACCAACCAAGCATATGGTTGCTGGGGCCTGTTTACATGAAAGCACTCCCCGAGGAAGTCAGACCAAAAAAAAGCAATTAGGAAACTTTAAATGACAGTTAGGAAAACAAACTCTGGTTAAGAACATGAAGACACCACATTCTCTGTAACGATTTTCAAAGCACTGCTCTAAGTGGTTCTTTATGTAATGTATGGTAAACATTCCCAGCATCCACTGCTTGACATTCCAGCTAAAGTGCTTCAGTCGGAAATGTGAACAATTGCCTGATTTTGTGCATAAATCAACAACGAACGAATCTCAAAACATCTCTGTCAGGCTCACGTTCATCCTTCAAATTCCATAATACCCCTTCAGGGTCCAACAGAAATCAAAAGAGTGACAGGATGCTAATTTTGTTATTCAGCCTCTCTATTTTTCCATAAAAGCAAAATGTTGATGGCAGACAGGAGCTAATCCCAGGCGAAGGTGACTCAGCATCTGCCTGTCTCCATGGCAATGGCTAATTAAATGGCCTGAACCAGGGTTAAAGCTCCTTAAGGTGAAATGTTAGTTTTGCCCAACCCCAAGTCTAGTCAACCACAGTTTACACAAAGGGTCAGGGGGGTGATGTGTCTTGGTATTCAGGAACTGACAAGGCTCTAGCATGATGGAGCAATTACTGACTGGAACACCAGGTGGTGAAATGGTAAAGGAAAAGAACTGGTGCAAGAAGATAAATACTGATTCAGACTCCAAAAAGTAATCTGTATGCTATAACTTCAAGATTGGCAGGGAATCTGAACTGCAAAGTGAACAGAGAATAAAATAATTTTAGCTGATGCTTCCTGCATAATGATAAGCAAGCCCCCAGCAACAGAGCTGAACTCATGTTTTATCTTGGCTGCTCTCTGGCAATAAAGTAACAAAGCCTTCAAGGTGAGTGAACAACCCCTCCCATGTCTGAATTTAGATTTTAGGCTGCACCCATGTGTTGCAACACTGAAGGCAAAGTTGTTAACCGTTTTCTGAAACAATTACAGGTTTTCAGACTGTATCAGTACTGTTGCCGTTTATGCGAGTAACATAGCTCTGTGCATAAGGCAACTGTGTGTTGAGAACAGGTTCCTGACACGGTCAGACGTGCCCTCAAATGGACAGGTGGCTCACCTGAACACCCAGTATGCCGAAAACAATAAAAAAGGCACAGCAGATCAGCACAATATTGCCGATGGGGCGGAGAGATGTGATCAGTGTCTCCACGACCAGCTTCAAGCCTGGAGCGCGGCTGATCACTCTGTGGGTGCGGCAATGGAGAGAGGAGGGGCAGACTTGCAGTTATCAGTTAGGAAACTACAGCACACTCACTGTTCATCAGAAAGCCTGCAAATCAAAAAGGGATCAAAGTTCTTTGCAGCTAGCCTTGGAATTCCAGCAGAACATCAATCAACAAAATCTCATTGCAAACCCGGATACTCTTAGTTTTGTCTCATTTTATGGTAGATGCCACTTAATTACATAACGCTTTACAGCATGATTCAGTATTTGCATAGACACACCAAAATGAAATTAATTTGCATTTTATTGTATTATTTAGAGATGTCTTATTTTATATTGCTTGCTTTAATAGTCAACTGCTGTAAATGTTGCTAAAACATATCATGCTTTTAGAAAGTACAGTATTTGTAAAAAAAAATAGTGCTATAAAAAAGCCACTTGTTAAAGAAAAAAAACTACATGGGCAAACATACTTGTGCATTTTTGTGCATAATAAACATCATAACCTATATACAGGTGTACATGCTTGATTGTATTATGAATAAACTAGATTGACGACTTGGTGCAAAGGACTCATCTGTGAATTATATTTACTTTGCCTCCACTGAACACCATTCCACAGGCTGCCCCTGGGTGTAAGATTTAGCCTGTTAATCATATGTAATTCCCTGACAAATGGGATATGCAAATAAGTAATATATAGTGCACAATATAAATGCAGAAAATCAAAATCTTTGCTGAACTGGGAACTTTGACAGCTACTGCAACCTAATTAAAATCCTGCTGTGTAAGAATGAGTACAGAAATGTCATCCACACTGAAGTCCTCTCAGAAAAACGTCCGGTGAAGCTTTTGGCTGTGACCACTGTATGCCCCCGGATCTTACCTCAGGGGCCGCAGGGACCTCAGCAGGCGCAGCACCCGCAGGATGCCCAGAATCCGGTTCCCTCCGGTGGATGCCAGTGATGCCAGCAGGTCTATCAGGGACACCGAGACGAGGGCTCCATCCAGCACATTCCAGGTGCTCCTCAGGTAGGTGCCCTTCCCCAGGAAAAGGCCCAGCGCCACCACCTGTCACATCAATCAAGTACAATTTAAACGACAATGTTATATTCATTGTAAGTGAGCAACATTACAGCATTTTAACCTACATCAAAACCGCCATTTTTCAGTACGGCTTAAAAAAGGTGCAAATTCTTGAAGGGATGAATGTTGTCAGTTCAAGTGTATTACTGTAATCTGAGCAGTTAGAGGGCCCAGTAAAGCAGATGTAATTAGTGAACATCGTGAATAAAAATTAACAGAGTGGGTCCTGAGGATTAAGCAAGTTGGTCCTGATAATGCTAGTTGGCATATACAGTATATGTACACATGAAGACATAAATATGTACAAAATCCTTTAGGGGAAAATCAGCCTTACCTTTACAGCCATTTCAGCAACAAAAATCACAGTGAAAACGTAATTGGAGACAGTGAGAAACACGCGCTCCTGAAACAGCAAAACAGAACATCAACCACGTTTGGCTGAATACACATCAAAACAGGCAGACGGTTACATCCACATCCAGAATGCAGTACCACCTTGTAAACCCAGTGCCTTAATCCCTCTACCCTGCCCTTCCCCAGCTGCAACAAATGAGCAAATAAAAAAAAAAAATTGAAAACGTAATTGTGACAGCGACAATTAGTATCAATGCACAGAACAGAAGTAGCGCAACCTCAGCGCGTGGCATACCGAGCTGTCAGGAAGAATGTCTGGTCTTTCCAAGGCAATGGTGATGCAGTTGAGGAAGATTAAGACCAGCACCACGTGGTCGAACATCTTGTGTGCAATCAGCCGCTGGCACACACTGCGGAACCTGCCGGAGATGGGAAGAGGAGAGTTTCTCCCAGAGGAACCCTTCTGCTGGCATGTCAATAGCTGCGTAGTGTGTGAGAACTCACTTGTTTTGTGGAGAGAACACATAAAGGGACCAGTCCTTGCGCTCAATGCTCCACCGCGGCCTGTAGCTCTGCAGGGTCTTCTTCAGCCGGAAGACACAACTCTACATTGGATAGGAAAGGGAAGAAGTGAAAAGACAGGTGACTTGTTAGAATTATAAAAACATTGCTCAGTGCTACTGCATGGTGGAGTAGCTGTTAAGGGTTGAACAGCAGGTTGAAAGTCCACAATTACTGCAAGCCAGTAGTACCGATAGGTAAAATGTTTCATGACATTACTACCGTAGTGCCATTACTGGCTGCATATCTTACAGGAAAATTAATTTACTGGATGCATTAGTACATCCTCCTCCATGGATTAGTAAATCAGCAGATACTGAACCCTATATATACATACATATGATAAAGTTTAATTTATAAATTAGACACAATACGAAATTAAGAATAACTAAAAATTTAAGTTATAACAATATACTGTAATAAAAATTATATAAGCAATGCAATACTACATTGATCTGATATAATTGTCAAAAAGATGATAAAAAGATGACCGCTACTAAGTGACTAACGGCAGGGTAGCGCATACAGCATGGATACACAAGACAAAGGGATGATTCATGTCTCGGCGTGCCATTGAAAAGTTATGAATTGTTTATTTCTGAAATTTTCCATTTAATATTTTCTGACCCTGCTTGACTGCCAGTAACTGAAACCACAGAACGCAAACCTGCGGACAAAGGTGGGTGGGGGGGGCTACTATACTCGTTATTACACATAAACTATTGCTAGGGCTAACCAAAAACCTTTCCTCAAACAGTGCCAGGCTCCCATTGCAGTTTTGGGCAAAAAGGCTGCCATAGCTCTATTCTCTTTGGGTCCGTTTCACCACCCTTTTATCCATCACACCAAAAACAAAAACTGGTCAATCGGAGTGGGAGGCAAACTAGAAGGGAGAGCCGCCACAGTTCTGAGGAGCACGGCTGCAAACCTAGAGAGTTTTACTTGTCTCCCTCCTTCAACCGTGGGTCCTAAACCTGACCTTGGACACACTGTATATTTTCTGCCTTTCAACCCCTTAGCAGTTTCCTAATTAAAGCTCAGCTGGAGATGTTGATTGTGTTAATTATACAATTCAAGCCGACATATAAATTAATGTAATAATGGAGGTCTAATTAAAAATATGTTCATAAATGAATTTTTTTTCCCCATAAAGAGAAGAATGGTCAGCGGTATTTCAATGTGTCAGTGATTATTTAATTGTTGAAAAATACAAAAAGTGTTAAAGGCGCATTTGTGTTTCAAACGATGTTCCTGTTGTTTGACCAAATAACAACACTATATTACACTTGTTAGACCAAGGGGTGCGAATGACTGACTAGTAATAAGGAGCCAAGTGGAGTGTCCAGCCCTGCATTTAAATTATGCCATTCATTCAATCACCAGTTCAATTAAGCTTAATTGAAAATTAAGCACGAACAAAAGCAGCAAACTGAGTGGGTCAAAGCATCATCAAAGCATTAAGACACACTGGCTGTGAATAATAACACATTTGCAGCAGAATTCTGGGTAAAAACAAAGAGTTTTTCAATTGAATCGCATTTTTTGCTTTTTCTTCCTTTTTGGAAAATTAAAGCTACAGTTTAATTGCTCGTTTTTCGGCAGAAAAAAACTGCCAAATTTGAAAGTTTAGCTTTTGAATCCCCTGTGAATCGGAGGCCTGACTTCCATCGCAGGAAACCGTTTACTGAGTGCAAAGTCTGACGCTGCATTAATTAAACTCTGGTCCGCCTGTCCGGTAGGAATGGCTGTTATATCTGAGCGCTGGTGAAGCCAAACTCTCTCTTATTCTTCATCTGAGCACCAGGAGAGGTGAGACGTGAGGTCATGCGTCATCATCTACCTCATCGATGTCCTCCTCGCTATCAGGATCTTCCTTGGGGGTTTCGGGAGGATCGGTGTGAGGGATCAGTTGTGCGGTGCGCCCGTTTCGGTCGGGTTGCTCAGTCGGAAGATGGGTCACGGGCACCTGCAGCAGCTCAGGGAGGTCTGAAAACTCGGGCCGTTGTTGCAGCTGAGACGGCCCACTCCCCGCCCCAGAGTCTGGGTCACGGTCCTCGTCAGAGTCCTCAGGGCTACCCCGACCCATGCCTGACAGCAGAGACTCCCGCTCCCCAGAAGCATCACGCCTCTTCAAGCTGTTCCAACTGGAGCGGCGGCTGCCCCACGCATTGCCGGAGCCCCATGGGCCACACGGGGAGCTCTGCCGACTGGACTGAGGGAGTCCAGAGAAATGGGGAGGGAGACTGACTGTTTAATGCTGGGTACGGCATCACTCAATCCATGGGTTGCCATTATCCTCATATTGTCATTATATTACCTTACAATCAGCCCCTTTAATGTGTTTAAACAACAAAACATCCAGAACTCAGATATCCCAAATACAGTTCACAACTGTTATGCCACCACATTGAAAGTTATTAAAATTATCATGTTAAATTGTAATTAATGACGTTACTCTAATCAAAGTATGTACTAGATAACCACAGAGTGCCTGAAAAATTGTACACATAGACTAGCTTTTCATTAAAACTGTTCACTGATGTAGTTTTAATCATTAATTCTTGCACCCATTTACAGTTTCTTGTCCAGCCAGGCATACATCCCTGTTAAATACATGTCAAAAAATCTGGTGAAGTGCATTTAGTTTCAGTTTGTTTTAATCACACACCTACATTTAAAGGTTGTGCATTTCTAACATGGATGAGATTAACAAATGCATATACCGGTGACTTCAATTCATAGTTGCTGGGGTCCATGGAGGCACTGCTGCCCCTGCGTGACTCGCTGTGTGTGTTCGTTAGGCTGGGGCCCACGGAGCTCCTAGGTGTGGCCATGGGCGTGGCTGCCGTGTGCATGATGGCGGGCATGGGCACGCAGCCACCAGCGTGAACGCACCCATTGCCAAGCATCACAGAGTAATTCTGCATCTCTGGAGAGGGTACAACAGTTGAGAAAGACACTGTTAAAACTGTACAAAGGCAGCACTGCAAATGTAGCTGGCACCAGGTAGCCAAACCAAATTACCAAGCTAAAAGTCGAGGATCAATCCCCACTTACAGACATTTGCAGTTTATGTCCCGTGACCGACAGCAGAAGAGCACATTTAGGTGTGTTTGTTTTCACTCAAGCTCGACTCCTAATTGCTTTATTGCACTACTTATTTGGACATTAAATCACATCTCCTTGTCCGTTTAGTCTGCCAGTCAGGTGCTAATTAAAATACATTCCATGGAACAGGCAGGAGTCCAGCCTTCCTGGGTGAAGGCTGCCAACCTTGGCACTGACAGAGCTTAACCACAGAGCTGTGTTTTATGAGCTTGAATACAGAACCACTAACAGCAGGGGAGAGCTTTCGCGGGGACTGAGTTTGGATGAAGTGTGATAGGCTTCAGATGACGCGATTACTGGAGGAGAGGCATCAGGAAGGAGTAGTAAATCAGCTCATGTGTATTCAGTTAGATCTGCTCTCAAAAACCCCGAGGTCCTCATGGACACGGGCCCGATGTTGGTACAGCCTAGAAAGGTGTGCATGTCGTCCGCCTCGAAATCGCATGACTTGTCACCTGAGTCGTGGCACTCTGGCTGCTTCTCGTCCTCCTGACAGCTTGTCGACAATTTGTCCTCACCGATGTCTGACCTGCTGGCATCCCCCTGTGGAGCAAAAACAGAGGTGGGGGGCCACCATGTCTGGTAAGTTGGCCAGCCTGGTATAAAGGCACAGAGCATTGTTAAATCCTAGCATGGGTGTTGCATGACTGACCCAGCACTGCCCTTTCGTCCAGTCTGTCACCAGCTTGTCAGGCAGCCTCACCTCTGCTTGGAAGCCTTCGACCAGGATAGCCACCAACAGGTTGAACAGCACATAGTTCCCAAAGGTCATGAGGGCTACAAAGTACAGGGCAGCCCAGGGGGAGGTGGAAGCCATTCCATTGTAGAGGACAACGTTCCAGTCCTCCTGGGTCAGGATCTACAGGCCGAAAGGCACAAAATACCACAAGAAGTTTGCAGATCCATGGAAAACAAACAGCACAAGTTCTATTAGCTCGAATCCACCAGTCCTTCTGTCAAATTTCAATTGATTGTTCAGTAATACTAAACCAATGGTGAAATTCGCAATAGATCACAACCCTGATCTACCCGTCATGGATTGTAATCATTATTTGTGTTTGTCGATGATGAACCAATAAATAATTCAGGGTGGCTTATTGATTTGTACAAATCGGAGAGACTACACACAAGGGCAGCAGCTGGAGCAACAATGATCCTGCGAAACACCAGCTGTTACAATCACAACGCATATAAAAGGGGAAATCAGACTGGCAAAGAAGGCATCTGGTGTGTGACAGTTTTACAGCCATACAAAAATGAACCCACCCACTCTTCACAACCATCCCCCCACCTGAAATACCGTGACGATCGCCCACAGCAAGGAATCAAAGTTCTTCCTGTCGGGGATGGTGTCTCCGTTTTCTGTCCTCAGGCTGAACTTGCAGCCAAACAGATGCATTCCAAGAATACTGGAAGGGAGTGAGGAAAAGCAAACCTCTTAATGTTCATTTGACTCGAGACAATAACTTGTGACAAAAAAGGACAGTATGGGCCCCCAAGCACTTAAGGGCTTTTAACTTGTAACGAAACAATTTTTATGAAGGAACACACTTGTATTGTTGAGCAACATTTTAAGCACATTTCATCCTAAAAAAACTATAATTAATGTAACATGTCCAGCCATGAGGTGCAAAATGTCAACTGACTGCAAATGCTGCAAGCCTGCGAGATCTGATCACAGTTCAGTGTGCAGCAGCTGCTACCTGAAGATGAAGATGAAGAGCATGAGGAGCATGCAGAATGTGGCCACGTTGTCCATGGTCTTCATGAGAACGACAAGCTGGCGTCGCAGAGCAGGCAGGAAGCGCACCAGCTTGAGTACGCGCAGGAGACGGAAGGTCCGCAGCACCGACAGGCCTCCGTCCGCCTGGCCCACGATCTCCCACACACTGTGTGGACAGAGGTCATGCACACGCATGTGCGCGCACACACGTCACTCATGTCTCCTCGGGGCCAAAACAGATACAATAGTGTCACAAAAAACCTGACTTCAAGGGTATATCATTGTTCACTACTCTACAAGTCTTGAGGATTCCCACACACTATGTGTCTGCTATTGGGTCAAACCTCTGGGTCTCAAGGCACAAAGGACATGATGTTTTTTATTCAATCACATAATTAGCTGCCCAACAATTCACCTGAAACCCAAAGTTTCTCAAAGACCTTGAGCAGTTTAACCTTAGTTTACAAATATACTCCATTACTGATGTGGAGAGAGATTCCAGCACAGAACTAAAAACAGATCAAACCTGATGACAACGATAATCCCATCAAAGATGTTGTAGGGGTTTCTGATGTAGCCCAGGAGGCCAAAGGCAAGCAGTTTAAGCACCATCTCCAGGGCAAACATGCTGGTAAAGACGATGTTGCTGATCTCCAGGATGTCAGTCAGTTCATCTGGCTGCAAAAAAAAAAAAAAAAAAAAACAGTCTCAAGAGCATCTGTGGCAATGCTAGGAATATTTAAAAGGGGTGCCCAAGACTATTTTGAAGTGGGTCAGAGTATTTCCAATCAACCAATAATTTAGAAATAAATTGGGGTGGCACTTTTGGTGACCAATCGGATTTGGGGAGATCCCACTCCTCTATCCACTCCCCTGACTTTTCCATTTAAGGGCATAAGGCTCAAGACATTTAGTGGTGGCATCACATCCAACACTGCACACCTGTACAGCAGCCTGTGGGAGACACACACGAGCCACACTTATCAGACCAACTAGGCTACATTACACAAGATTTAAAGTGGCATTTAAACTGGCACAAAACCGGATGCTCTGAATCCTGCAGCTGTCCTCATTTGACGATTCCTCTTTCAGCACACATGGCACTAAAGAAATTTGATGCTGATCCAACCAGTGGCAACCGCTTAGGAATTTGTCTAGAAAAATGCATCCCTTAAGAAGAGCAGGAGGTGTCTAGAATGCCAGGGGACAAACAGGGAAAAGAGCAATCCCAAACAGAACAAAAGTAACAGAAAGGAAACTGGGTATGTCCACATGGCACCTAGGACCACACATTACATATCCAGTTTCATTCCATATGGGAGAAGCTAACATCACATTACTGGGCACAACAACATGGCAACTGTGTTCATTGTTTCACCTACTCAGGTGAGTCAGTAACCTATGGGAGGGGTGAGGGAAGTTAGGACAGAATCAAGGGTCTGTACCCCTATTCCAGCATCAGGGGTCTGAACTCCTATCCCAGCTAGAATCTGCACAACTATCACACTGAACTAATGCAATCATTTAAAGCAATCAAACAATAAACAAAGTATTTGAGACAGCTGATGATTGAGAACTGACGATCTTCCACAGGCATACTGCTATTACGTTCTTATCATGAAAAAAATAAATTAAAATAAACACATATTAACACATAATCCCTAATTCTCCTATCCAGGAAACACCCTCAGTGTCACCTCAAACTTACAAAAGTCTTTATGAGGTTTGTTCTTTTCAGGAATAAGAGCAGCACAGTAACAGTTCAAAGGGAAAGGGTTTTGGTGAAGAGCCTTGCTCTTAACTGACCAGCACCAAATCCCCCAGTAGGAGCCTCTGCTGCTCACCTGCTGGTGGTACTCAATGCCCATGCTCAAGGTGTTGATCAGGATGGCGATCATAATGCCCCGGTTAAAATATTTGCTCTCTGCGAGTCGCCACAGCCTTGACTGGAAGGCCATCCAGATTCTGGAAATCGAGCGCCGCCCTTCACTGAGCCAGCCTCGTTTGCCCTGGCTCCGTCTGCCTCGGCTCAGCTCCCGGGCGAACTCGAGCACCATGGCCTCTGCATCAGAACTGTTGCCGTCTGAGTCGCAGGGCTCAGAGACAATTCCATCCAGCACGCCGGCACAGTACAAGCAGCCCGGGGTCTCTTGACGCAGCCGTCCAGAAACATCACCCTCTGGAGGAAGCGCTGAGCTAAGATGAGCGACCCCTCGATGCACACCTGCAGGAGGAGATACTGTTGTGTTTTTACTTTTACCCACAGCAGTTCATGTTAATTTGCAGCACAAATGCTTCTGTAGCGGAGTGTGACAGCACTACGGTGACAATTCCCCCAGGAGTCAGGACAAGATATTTAGAGGGGGAGGATGTACCGGAGTGTGGAAGTGCTATGGCAAGAATCCCCCCTGGCTGTCAGGACAAGACTACAATTAGTCCCTTAAGCAAGGGACTCGGGTCTTTGGCTCAGCAGGCTAATCCTCTTGTCTGGTAACTCTGTGTGGGCTGCAAGGTCACAAATTCAAGCCTAGGTTACACTTTTATGTAGTACAAAGCAGTCTGCATTCAAAAACAAAGCACTGCAAAGTAGTGTGCATTAAATAGCAACTAAGGTGATAAAAAGTATTGTGTGTTCAGCAACTGTCTTACAATGGAGAGTGCAGCGTGTACTGACCAGCAGCTGTCTTACAATGGAGAGTGCAGCGTGTACTGACCAGCAGCTGTCTTACAATGGAGAGTGCAGCGTGTACTGACCAG
>JABJVR010005879.1:0-89406 GCA_025773905.1 Chitala chitala | reverse complement strand
GTGTGTGTGGAGTTTGCATGTTCTCCCTGTGCTTGGTGGGTTTTCTCCGTGTCCTCCGGTTTCCTCCCACAGTCCAATGACATGCAGGTTAGGTTGATTGGTGTGTGTGTGTGTGTGTGTGTGTGTGCCCTGCGGTGGGTTGGTGCCCTGTGTTCTGGGATGGGCTCCAGGCTTCCCTGCAACGTTCACCAGGACTAAGCGGTTAAGACAATGAATGAATGAATAATTAGCTTGCTAAAATCAAAAATTATGTATATATAGGGATTGGGAGATTTTGGTGTATATATATATATACACACACTATATACACAGTATATATTGTGAACATATACATGCACACGGGTAACTTAATAATTCCAGTATAATGATGCAGCGGAAGATGGGGCAGAAATATGAAATAGGCTCATTGCTACCACCTGTTGGTCAACAGCTGACAGGGCACTGAGCACTCAAAGCTCAGAAACAACGGTTCATGTGATAAAAGGGTATTTTGCTGTGTATCAAAATTACAGCAATACATACATTTGTACATTTTAGCCGCTGTCCTCTTCAGTCTCAGCAAATGTTTTAGTGACTTCCAGTCTGAGCTTATTACCAGATAAGGGCTGTGTTTCTGTGTCAGTTCTGCTGCCTAGTATCCCAGAAGACCTTTAGCACAACACCCCTATGACCAGGCAGTAGGAGTGTGACTGTTACAGGGGTGACCAGGAATCAAACTCACAACCTCACAGCCCACACAAAGTTACCAGACAAGACAATTAGCCAGCTGAGCTAAAGACCCAAGTCCCTCACTTGGGGGACTAATCGCGGTCTTGTCCTCACTACCAGGGGATTCACACAGCAACAATTTCACATCCATTACATAATTACACACTTTGGGAGAACATAAAGAAGCACCAGGGAGATGCAGTTTTTTTTTTTTTTTTTTATAGCACAATGAGTTCAGTAAATGAAACGTTGACTTGGGTATGGAATGTCAGACAATGGAAGACAAGCTGGCCAGCAGGAGGTGCTGGTGTCACAGTGTGGAGAACCGATCAGGACCACACTGCTATCTCTGAGTGGAAGTCATGATGTTACATTCCTGTATGTGACTTGGGGGTTTCTGTGTTGAATGTATATTATGTTCTCTATCTGTTCTAGTCTCCAACTATGAAGAAGTTCCTGCCTCTCCATTGGCTGAGCTGCCATCCATCATCGGGCAAGCCTTCCTGTTCCAGCCAATGGGGATGAAGACTGGACATTAAGAAGGTGCTGACACACAGCCCAAGGAGCTACACTATTGGAAACAGACCATGCTGTGTTCTTGCAACAAAACAGGCCGGGGGCATAACAGCATAATACATGAACCTAAATTATGGCAGGAATACACTGGCGCAAGACAATCCAAAACCGAGACCCCAAATCCAGCATCCTGTCCAACTCAATCACCACACAGCCTTGTCTCCAATCAGATCTGTTTAATTCAGACTGTTTTTAGCCAGCCACCCAGATAATGAGTCTCATCCTAAGATAGGTCAGGCCCAATATGATAAATATTCACTGCTGTAAACATAACGGTCCAGCTGTCTCTGGTTCTGCTGGACGATGTCCAAGCACTGACAAAATGGTAGATTTAACACGAACGTCTGTACAACGCTCTGAACCACGTCATCCCATGGCAACAGACCACACTGTTCACGAGTTCAGGAAGCAGGAGATGCAGTTAATACAGATCCAAGACTGTCCAGGACTGCTGAACTCCTGGCCAGGTTCAGATGGACTTCTGAGAAACATATTTAATTACCCTTTATAGGTGCACTAAGATCTCCCGCAGTGTTATTGGGTCAATCTCTAATTTGCTTGAAGAAAAAAGCAACAGCTCATATAATTCTAATGTGAAAACCTTTATCTTTAAACAATCTGCAATGTAAATGAGCATCACCGCAGATGGATGGGTAACCATTAGGGATAAAGAAACACGCAACGGTCCAACAGCAGTGCCCTCACCAGAAACACGAGCAGCGAGTGCAGAAGGAGTTTGCGTGTCAGCGTGGGATACTCACTATGTCTGAATTGAAGGGCTTCACGTTGATGTTGCGGATGGAGCTGCTGGTCAGGGACCAGACTTTGGTTTTGTGTTTGAAGGCAGCTCGCACCTGCAGCAACCATGGGGCCACGTCAAAACACAAAGTCAACACTCATCACATCACGTTAAATTACACAAGTATTACATACCTAGAGGGGCTATTAAGACCATGACACAGCACTAGGGTAAACCGCATGGTATTCGCACGACGTAGAAAATTTACCTCCGAGTTCAGAAGACAGTGGAACAGGAAAATGAAGAATCCCTTAAAAAATAAAAACCAAATGTAAGTTAGTCTCCCACCAAATACAATTTACCTAACATTTATCTAACACTCATTTGGGTTAAAATTACAAGTGAAGGACAGTAATTAATAAAAATGCACACTTTTTCCCCCATGTCAATATTCACAGCAATGCCATAATGTTTCCAAACAGTTTTAAATGTTGGCAGAGAGGGGCATCTTCAGGGCTGTAGCACTGTTTTTCTTACATGCACACTGCAAATTTGCATAATTGCATGTTTCTTGAAAGTTTGTAAGCAGAATGTGCATATGTGCATATTGTAATGGCAAACCTGACCGTTATTTAAAAACACATTTGTTGACTCTGGGGTTAATGGAACGGATTTATGAATATGTATCACTGTATTAAAAATTCTAAAATTTTATAAAGCTGTAAGTCATTTAGAAGTCATTTTCAAACAGATCCACTGGTACAAAAACAGTCTCCCTGTTTTCCAAGAGCATGAATCTCTCTAACCAAAATCATGAGACCTTTTGCAGCAAGACAGCAAGATCAAAAAAGTGGGTCCATAAATTAATTACAATTAATAAACAACATCCCATCACCATGGAAAAGGACCTAAATAAGTCATAATCCACAATGACTAGTACAAATATACACACACGTTTTCACTTGTTTACAACATTAAAACGTTAAAAACATTAACGTTGGGATTATGTTTTTTTATTGCATGCCCAGCTGGACAAATAAAAACAAAAAGAAACAATTAGAGTGGACAGTACAGAGTAACGACTTAATGATTAAATCTGCACATTAGAACTGTGAACATACTGAAACCTGAGTGCTCAGATTGTTACCAACAGGTACTTCACAAAGACCATCATCAGCATCAGATGTTCGCACTCTATTTATAGTCTTTGTAGCCTCAAGAAATCATTACAATAATAGTTAAAAAATAATCACACTCAAATACCACCAACGACAGCCAAATACCACAATACAGCAATAACATCTTTAGTCATTACATTAAAAACACTCCCCAACTTTTTAAAGTCTTTATAAGGTAGAATAAACAGGCACTGCTTTATCTGAGTTTAATCTGGTCTCTGTGAATGAAAGACAAAGACAAACATGCATGTTCAAATTCCTAAACTCCATGCAGCACATAAATGCACCCACCTGAAGTGAATTGAACACAGAGAAAAGGTACTGGAAGACCAGGGAGTGGTCATTGATGGCTAGGACCCCGAACACCCAGGAGATACCAAGGATGGGGAGCAGGACAGCCACTGCTTTGGCTGTAAGCCTGGAGGATGGGCAAACATACACAGGTCACACAGACACAAAGCTCCTACACACACACACACATACACACACACTCACACACACACACTCACACACACACACTCACAGGTCACAGAGCTCCTACATACACACACACACACACACACACACACAGGTCACAGAGTTCCTACACACAAATGTGCACACAGGCTAAAATGGAGAATCCAAATTGACCAAGTCCATAAATCAGTATGGAATTTATCTAAGGATAATTAATATTTAATAGGCAGAACAGGTTTTGCATACTCAAGCATCTAATAGCAATCAGTTTCAAGTGTCCATGTCAGAGCACCACACTAAACAACCTTTGTTCGCATGGTCAGAAAACCCTCACACTGTTAGTAAGTGACATCATACTTCCTTTGTCTAACTTCCTTTACAAAATGAGCACTGGGTTTGCAATAACTGATCCTTTTCAATGTAACTGTAGATGTTTTCTTGTCTTCAGTGAGTATGAATAGTTTACTTCCACAGAAAAGCCGCGACAAAATTCCATCGCATGCTGTTAGCGCTAACGGTCCTGATGCAATACTGCTGAGTGCATAAGCTAAATCGCAGTTATCGTCTGTATCCAGCCGCACCTCCAGGAAAATAAAACTGTATGTTTGTCTTTTCTATAGCAGCCCGAAGGGTGTCATGGAGGGATGGAAAACATAAACTGTCTTAAAACTTCTCTAAAATTATACAATTTTAATATGCATTATGGCTCTGCAAAAAAAAAGAAAAAAATCTATACTTTTTTTCTAGGGAAACTTTTCTCTATCTGATTCATATGATTAAATGTGAATGCTGATTCATCTGTTCTAAGAGAACTTCAAATAAGGAGTCACTTCCCAGACAGGAGCGTGTGCTTCGCAAAACAAATTACTCAAACCGTGCTCTGAGTGGGAGACAACATTTGACAGAAAAGCTTTCGCACTCTTGCCCTTTCGTATATGCAGTAACTTCAAAAGTTACTTTGTTTTCTCACCACCAATGAACAGTCAAAGATATTGTACAAAACGCAGTATCAACTAAAATCAGTAAGTCATTAAAGAAACAAACCATAAGCTTCAGACTCTTAAAAGTCACATGACATAAATATCACATAAATATTTGATACTGCAAAAGGATTGAACAACATTCTTCAAAAAAAGGTGCTGCCATTCTACATTAACCTCCAGTAATGCAGACAGTTTATCCACAGCACTGGCTGGTTCAGTATCAGCAGAGCATCAGCAGGCTTTTAGGTGGGGCTTCTGGTCCGATCATCATCATTCATTACATGCCATCTTGTTTTCTAGCTGCTTAGCTTCTATGAAAAGTGACTTTCATGTTCTATAATCATAGCATTTATCCTCTTTTGCCTTTAGAGGTTTTGCCATAGCTATTCATGTTAAGTGTCTTTTAACTGTCAGAAATCCAGTCCTTCACCCATCACATCACCTGACATAAGACATCAAACTTCAGAACTTTGCCTGACCATCTACCCTTAAAGCACCAGCCAGGGGGGTTGAAACTAAACACTGGGCCGTAATCTGAGTCACATCAAAGCAGGAGCAGACAAACCGATAACGTTGACAAGACTGTCGGCCAAGAGCAGACTCCAATTTGCCCTGGCATGGCACCCAACCAGGAGAAATCACCATTTTGCATGAAAATGAAAAGACTGCCAGCCAGGGGCCTGTCTGACCCAACCACTAGCTGTTATTTTCTATTTTGAGAGAACCTTAACTGCCCATGTGAAATGACGTAATAAAACCACAGCTAGATAGACATGAACTAGCATATATGGATTCCCATGTCTTTCTTTTGAAAAGCACAATGATCAGCATCTGTGTGCCTTGGTCCAGCTGTACTTTCAGTTGATAAATGTCTGTGTTAATTGGATGTACGATTACCTGTGTGCAATGCTAACATGCTTTTTGCACCATCAATACAAAACTAATGGTAAATAATAAGGGTAAAAAAATTCTTTTTTAACCAAAAAACGTAAAAGCGCTGCTGTCTAGATAAACTAAACATTCAAACCACAAAAATCAATAATTCCTAAGAACATAAAATTGCCAAACGAGAAGCAGGATTTGTACCTCATTACTACACTGTTCTGTGACTGTTTTAATCATTTTAAAAATTATTTCGTATTGATGTTCTTGTCCATTTATATCTGAAAGCATAATAAAAGGTGATTAGCACAACAATGCACTAATATCCCTTTAATGTATACTGTGGTGATGCAGTAACTCTGCAGGTAACACTGTTTTCTCATATCTCCGTTTATGTCCTACAGTCACTGTGTGTGTGTGTGTGTGTGTGTGTGTGTGTGTGTGTGTGTGAGAGAGAGAGAGAGAGAGAGATAGAGAGGAAGAGAGATAGGGAGAAAGAGAGAGAGAGGGCGCGAGAGACAGCGAGAGACAGAGACACAGAAAGACACAGAGAGAGAGAGGGTGTGAGGGAGAGCGAGAGACAGAGAGAGAGGGTGCGAAGGAGAGAGAGACAGAGGGAGAGGGTGCGAGGGGGAGAGAGAGAGACAGAGAGAGAGAGACAGAGAAACAGAGACAGAGACAGAGAGGGCGTGAGGGAGAGACAGACAGAGGGAGAAGGTACGAGGAAGAATGAGAGACAGAGAGAGAGAGTAAGGGTATGAGGGACAGAGAGAGACAGAGAGAGAGAGGGTGTGAGGAAGAGCAAGAGACAGAGAGAGTGAGACAGAGAGAGAGAGGGTGTGAGGGAGAGAGAGACAGACAGAGTGAGACAGAGAGGGCGCGAGGGAGAGACAAACAGACAGAGAGAGTGCGAGGGAGAGAGAGAGAGAGAGAGAGAGAGCGAGAGACAGACAGAGAGAGGGTGCGAGGGAGAGCATGAGACAGAGAGAGAGAGAAAGAGAGAGAGAGCGAGAGACAGAGTGACAAACAGACAGAGAGACAGAGAAACACATGAAATGTGCTGGCACCCCTTCTGGGGTGTACCTTACTGTGGGACCTGAGCTATACTGCAAGCTCCCTGTAAACGCTGCCGAGTATCACTGACTGGAAAATTATGTACAGACATAAAGTACAAAAGAGACTAACTTGGAAGTTTTACAAAATACATCTCCTAAGAAACAAAATTTCAAGGTTAGAACATATACATACATTCAAAATGGCATGTAATTGTTTTAAACAAGTGACATTTTCTACAGGTATGATAATGCCATTATGAGACCTCTGATCCATTCTTACTCTTGATTTTGAAGATAAGAAGCAAGTTAATTAACAGCAAATCAGAAAACGTGCGATGAAAAACAGCGCATTCAAAAGCAGTTTGGTCGGGAAACCAATTACTGCCATTTTCAAAAGCTTAACGGAAAAAGTCAAGAAAATGCATTTCTTCAGTAAAACACACAAAGCGCTTGTTTTACAGTTACAATGAACGATGCTCTTTAATGTTTATCAGGGCCCTTTTGTTGCGTATCAGAAAAAGATGGCATAAATAAATACATATTAAGCTAAGATTAAAGACAGTGTGAAGAGGAAAGGGAGGGAAATTCACCAGAAACATCAGGGCTTTTAAATACCGCTGAATTTGAAAAGGTCAGCAAGTGGGCACTGAAGATATCAGACTCTCCACAGATCCACTATCGTGGCAAAACGGCGCGCCACCAGTAAAACAGACCGGCTGTCCCAGAATTCTATTCAAAACAAAGCAATACCACAGACGTCGCTCACGGCTATAACCGGCCGCTCCACCCCGCATGTTTAACAGCCTTCCTCGCGAATGCAGCAGAAACAAGCGGAGCGTGCAGGAATTTACAGAGCGCCTCATTCCCAGGCCCCTGACAGACGTGGTGTCAGAGCTGGGAGCAGGTGCGAAACATGTCAGGAAAGAAATGGGATCACTGAGCAATGAAATCCCCCCTAACCCCCCCGGGCCTAATCTGCGTCAGAGCGCTCTGTTCATTTTGTTCCGTGATGCAGCCGCGCTGTTCATCTGCCATTCCGTAGCATGCGCCGCATTCCGTCATGCCGGTCACTGTGCACATGATACACGAAACAGACGACCACTGCACGAAGCAGTGTTGCATGCGCCTGTGCATTTCAACCTGGAAAACTATATCACCATCGTTGTTGTTATTCATTTGTTTGCTAATTCCTCCAGCCCAGGTTTTCTATTCAATTCAATTCATTTTTATAAGGTGGCTTTCACAACGAGGTGCCTGAAAGGGCATGTGGAATAATGTCCAGCCACATGCAGTAAGGGTCACGGAATGAGTCCAGTTAATCCTCATGACCAAGACAGTGCAGTGGTACTTAGTCAAAAGCCAATAACAAGTGAGGCCTGTGTCACCAACAGCCAAGACGATTACCCACGATGGAATTACTTCAGTGGCCTGAATTTATCTGTCTTTCTTCTACATCTAAATGCTACACACAAGATCGCTGCCTTGGTCTTGGCATTTCCCAAATTGGCTCAGTGTCACGTACGTATCTGGGTGTAATTAAACTTACTGGGCTGTATTGTTTTGCATGTAAAGGAAAATAAGTGACATTCCACCATGTTCTTGATATTACTGTAAGATTCTTTTTTTTACTCAGGTGACATCAGACCCAGTTCACCCCCCAGCAGACACACACTCTTCAGGTTTAGTGTGCCCCCAGCGTGCTGCATCACTCTCATATCCCTGCATTTCCCTCGGGGAAAAGGGGCACAAAAACCAGATCAAAATGTATAGCTCCTTCTTTGCTGTGTAGGACGACAGATTTAACAGGAAGTCTGCTAGGCCACAGGTTGGCTTTGACTTCATCAAACAGACTGCTGGCACCCATCTCCAACCCACAGGTCACAGCATCATGGGAGCTTCATTTATTTATACTGTAAGCAGCAGAAGATGAGGTGAAGTTTTTCCCAAAGAGTAAATAAAGCCACGAATGACAGTGAAACCACACAACAGAATAGTCTCTTTTGACTGATAAATAAGAGTCTAACAATTAAAAGCAAATACACACAGGTCAGATTATACAGTAGTTTTACCCTGCGAGGAGTGAGTGGTAAGGGTACCGACGCAGGGTCAGACTCACTTCACTGCATTGACATCACTGTGGACCTTGTAGTTCTCGGCGCTGATCCTGGAGATGATCCTGGTCACAGCAATCAGGATGCCGACGTTTACCTGACAGCGAGATGCCAACATGCTGCGTTACCATGGCATACAGGCAAACAGACAGCCTATTGCCACAGTACAAACTCAAGTAAATGTGGCAACATTTTACACTTTATAAAAGGCCCAGCGGTTTATTTTCTAGCTGCTCAAACAAATGCGGTGCATAAAAGCCCACAGTATGCAACTACATGTTAGTCTGAGTGCAAAAGGGACTGGAAACTGTCAGCAATAAACTATCCTGAACATGGCAAAAAGGGCCAATTTGATTGGCTACTATCCTGAATATGGCATCATGGGCCGATTTTATTGGCCTGTTTCATATCCTTTTGTGTTTTTTTTCCCTTTGTCATGCTGTGCATTTATAACAGCAGACAAGTTGTGGAAACTTACAGCAAATATACCCCACAGAAGACCGAGGCAAGCCAAGACCCAGTCAGCTTTACCAAGATATTATAAGCAGTTTCCCAGCCGCATGGTTTAGGTTAAGCAGCTGTGCATTTTGCCAGGTGTTCCAAGTCATTACCAATGGAGAGAACAATGTTTTACCACAAGCATTAAAGAGAGGAAGCAAATGGTGGTGTTGGTCATGGAGGGGGGATGAGGGTTAATGTAACTCATCAAAATTATGATGGTTTTCTTCAAACATGAAACACAAGAGCACTGTTCAGCTTTCCTCTCATCAGCTCATTAACAGAGTACAAAGTGCTGAACTGAACCTCAGGTGTTATGTAGATTGTTTTATTGTTATTAATTTTTGTCTGTTAGTCAAAGACCAAAATGTAGTCTAATTTATTCCTAACCTTTTAACTGTGTGTGCAATAACAAACAGAAGCCCATGTTTATTCATACTTACGCTTTATCATTGTGTGATATTTAAATGTCGGCTTATACAGTACAATCCTCTAAACGTTTGAGAAAAAGATGTCAGACACAAGTGAGCCAAAAATTTTAAATCCTCTGGCCTAAAGGGCCCTGTGATGGAGACAGGTGCTGCAAACACCTTTACAGAAAGAGCGAATACAAGATAAAATGAAAACACATCTTCCTTATTTCTATGATCATCTTTACTAAAATATAAATCACCTTCAATAAACAGTCACAGGTTCGGTATGGAATAAACTTCTCTTACCGCTATAACGAACAGCGCAGGTGCCACAAAGGCCCAGATGGCGCCCGTCTCCAAAGACAACCAGCAGCTGCGTGAGAAAAAGTCCAGAGGTGAGCAGCTTATTTGTAAATGGGATGCGCCAGGCAAGTCCTGCAGAAGCCATGATTCCATTCACCAGTTAGACAAAGCTACGTTGAAGACGGCACAGAGATCTTCAACAACACTCAAGTGCAAAGCACACAGGAAGTTCACATCGCGGTCACTGCTACTTCACTGGGTTCATACCTCATGGGTAAACCGTTAGCCACAGAAAACAGAGTCACACAGAGTCTAAAATCACCACAGCTCACCCTCAAAGTGTCCCACAGCAAACACCTCATCAATGCTAACACATCCGTTTGCTTTTACAATGTGCTCTAGGTGACAGGTTCGAAGCACCAGGTCAACAGACTGTCAGGGTGTGGTGTTACAGTGAAGGTTCCACAACTGCACCTCTTACTTCGCTTTCATACTCCCCTGAATTTAGTCAAGCTTAAATTATTCCTGTTAGACACAAGTACTTTTGCTAAAGTCAGCTCCCTGCCTTTCTCAAGATGTCAAAGGTCATCCATCAGAATTCACAGAGCCAAACACTCAGCAGCGAGTTAAAAGTAAAGGCCATCGTATGTCAGAGTGGACGTTTTCCATTTCTCTCTCTGTCTAGTACTTTGTTCCTTTTGTTTAAAGTTTATTCAAATCAAATCATCTTACTGAAAACATCATGGTGCAGTCCTGTTCATTAAACACGCTGTTTCTGTAACTATGAGCTAATCAGTTTGGAACCTCCAAAGTCTTAAAATAATCATTTTGTAAAAAAGACACACATAAACATATAATTTATTTTGCTTTTGCACTTTGCCAAAATATATAATGTTATTTTCATTTTTCAGGCTCTTTAGTATATATGACTGTATTTACTAACATAAGCCCTTAAGTCAAAGGTGAGGAATTCTGTGTTATGTCAAGAATTAGCACCACTAAAAGTTTTATGGAGGACTTTGAAACAGTTCATAATAACCCAGGAATTCCCAGATGGTGACCAGCTACGTCCTCTATGGTAGTGCAGAGGGTGTTGTAAACATTCCTGAGTCCACAGGTCTAATCACATATCTTATGAATATTTTAAACAGTAGTAATTTGGGTCTTTTGACTTTTTGCATCTTTCAGACAGAGGATCTTTCAATAATCCATGCTTTTGGAGTGTTAACGCTGGTTTTGTCCACTGGGGGAATGCCTGACTCGGGACATGCATGGGTCAAGATGTCTGGAGTTTCATTTGTCGTGAGCACTTACTTTCCCACTTGTCCGTAGCTCCCCAGGGCTGATGTCACAGACACAACACAGATCACCAGCGGAGAACCTGCACGAAAGGGCATGCCGAGGTCAGGACTCAGGTTTGTCAATAAAAAAAAAGCCTTGAGGGTTCCGCTCTGTACTAACTTCTAACAAAGTCCACTAACGTGACTGTTACATTTCAAGACAAGGCTCGCGATAAACATTTAATACTGCGGTCCAATTTGTGTGTCCATGAACCCACAGAAAACAGAATAGCAGCAAAGGGGGTTGGCTCAAACTCATCAACTGTGTCACCATGGTAACTGGGCATCAGCCAATGCCCATAATGTGGCTCAGGTAATAATACCTGCTGACGCTTCTTAAACCCCATCAAGGCTGGTAGTCTAATCACAGTCTTCTGGATGTTTCTGGAAATATGTGCAGGGAACGCAAGCAGGTCGGGAACTGATGGCTCATATCTTGCTGTGCGTCAGTGCTGAGAATTCTTTTTGTTTTACTTTTCCTACCTTTGAGGTCATGTGCTTTAAAAAAAAAGACCATATACTTTTTTCCCCTGAAACGTAACCTTTGACCCCTGCTATGTGTACTTTTATCAAAATTGTGACCTACCTCCAACCCTCATCCTGTCACATACTTCACGGAAGCAAAGAGCAATTTCCCTTGTACTCTTCTAAACAACCATGTGGGCATAAGGTCAATCCTTAATTTCAGTTGTGACAGAACTGCTATATACTACATAGAACTTTGTCAATCTTTGAATCAGAACTCACTAGGAAAGGCAAAGACCAAAATATCCAAACAGGGAACAATCCTAATGACAGAAAGATAGTATTAAAAAGTCCCAGATATTTCCAAACTTAAATTTCATAAGGTTCAATGAGTACGAATGCCTATACTCAGACAGTTACTGTAATAAAGGCACCTGTCCAAACATTTGATCTGTTTATAAAACACTTGTTTTCTTAAATTATCCAGTTAAAGAGTGTCACTGGTTTCTGAGTACCAAAGTACAGGTGTCTGATTGGCTGGCGGTCTGATATGAGCATGTTATACACATTTTCTGATAGGCTCAATAGTGGTCCATTAAAATCATAACCAGCTGGCTTGCTTGTTATTATCCTGTTGGTTATATCAAACAGAGCCAAATAACAGCCTATCAAATAGGAATTTAAAACACTTTACATCACCATGTGCAAGGCCCCATCCTGTACGTAAACTAAAACATAACTAATTAATACTTTAAAATATGATCTGCAAAGGTCATTTTCTTATGCAACATGTACAAACATAGTTTGATTAAAATGAAACAGGAAGCAGTGAAGCACTGATGACAGAATGAATCAATTAGCAGAGGCTTTTCACGCAGCACTTCACACCAACAGAGAGCTGTGGGCTTACGGCTACCGTACGGCTAATGAGCAGCGACGTCTTCCGCGGTGTCACTCTCCGGAGCTTACACGGAGACGCGCTTCTCCGCGGACATGGAACTGTGAGGCCGGTTGATATGCGAGGGATTAGGGAGCTCGACTCGCAGCGCGGTTATTAATCCTCAGGAAAAGTGCGGCACTGTGAGAGAGTCTTCTGCTCCCAGCTGAGAGCGGGTCATCTGCACAAAAGCACGGGTGCAGGGTTGGCCCAGTGCGGGCACAAGCAGCTATTTGCCATGGAGCTAGGGGAGATTCAGAATCCCCCTTTAGCTTAGCGGCCTAATTGTCTTGTCTAGTAACTCTGTGTGGGCTGCGTGGTCACAAGTTCAAATCTGGCCCAGCTTGCCCCATTACATTGGTGTTGTGGCCCAGACAAATACTGGCTACTGTCAGCTTGAGGTTGCTGAGGGTATTTAGAGGGGCAGGGTGTAGTGCAGTATGAACTACTACTGTGAATCCCCCTGCAGTCAGGACAAGAGTCTGATTAGTCCCTCAAGCCACAGACTCTGGTCTTCAGCTCAGCAGGCTAATTGCCTTATCTGGTAACTCTGTGCGGGCTACGGGATCATGAGTTTGGGTCCAGCTAGGGTCACCCCCATTACATTAGTCCTGGAAAACATGTGCCTGGATTCCACAAAAAAAGCCACAAATGTCACACTGATTGATGTGGTGTAAGTGAAGTGCATATTAAATTAGTGCGGGCAATTAACATTTTAAAATTAACATCCATTAAAACATACAAAAGCTGGTGTAGAGTGAGGCATGATATAGTACGCTGGGTCTGACTGCACTCACAACGCTGGTGGGTCTCACAACATCAGGAGCTCCATTCCTCTCCCAGGCTGGCACAAACTAAATCTTTCAGACCACAGCTTGAAAGAAAAATGGAACAGTTTTTGTTCCAGTGCTAGATGGGGCATCAAAGCTTGTGGGACGTGCTTGGCTACTCCAAAGCCTTAGTCCTGACGTAATATATTCACAAATTCGCAACGGATTAGCACGCGGTTCCCCCGGGGACTCTCGGAGAGTGCTTCAAAGGACATTAATCTTGTTTCCTGTGTGTATGTGAGTCCCGACAATAACAGGAAGAGTCCCTGCTTTGTCCAACACATTATTTACAACTGGTGTGAAAGATCTCTCCATCCAGCTACTTTCCTGGTTTCAGTGTGTTTCTTCTGAGTTTATTATACGAGTATCGCAGTGTACACCATCGGACTTGTGCTCTCATGCAGTCAGTAACTCAAACCTGATCTTCTAAGGGCCAGTAGATAACATGGTGTGTGCCATGCAGCAAAGAGAGACGTAAGAAAGCAAGGCATTTAATAAGAGTTCAATTAGCTGTACAACTTATAATGAACTCATAGGACTCTGTCAAAACTTAATATTCAATTCATTTTATTTTTATATAGCGCCTTTTACAACGAAGTGCCTCAAAGAGCTTTACAGAAGAAATTGCAGATCTTACAGAAATAATGGCAAGTGAATGACTGAAGTTAGAGATACAAATAAATAAATAAATAAATGGAGAGACAACGCCTCACCATGTGACCGAATGTGACTATTATGACACTAACGAATGCGAAAGGGAATTAAGTGTGAGTCTGACAAGTAGCTGGTTGCACGCCCCCCCCTCCCCGGGACTCACCCCAGCCGATGCCGTAGTAGTAGAAGTGCTTCCCCTCCTCGGAGCCGAACACCTTGATGACCATGCTGTACAGGTGCAGTCCCTCCACCAGCATCCACGCAAAGGCACTGAGGAAGAAGAAATGCAGGAGGACGGCCACCGCTTTGCACGGGAGCTGCGGAGCAAGAGGAGAGAGGAGCAGGCGTGCCCCATCAGCAGCAGTAACCCCACCCCCCAGCTAATTAATCCCTCCTCTCTGCTAATTATCTCATTACAACTACAATTTGATAGCAGAAAGTCAAGAATATGCATGGAACATCAAATTTTTGGGGGGTTTTATTAGCATTATTGTTGTTAAATTGCAATCCAAACTGTGCAGACAGTAGGGACGGTGCCCATTAGCCGATATATGAAAGCTAATGGGCAAATAAATAGGGCAATAAAACTCCAAAAAGAGCTCCTATTAATTAATATAAAATACAGCACGGCAGCGTCTGGCCCAGATGCCTGTCAGGCCCGTTTAGTCAGTCGGTGCCTGGTGTGACTAACTTTGTAACATCCTGTGTGCCACTGCCCAGCATTACTTAATTGGCATCACTGGCTATCATTCCATCCCTGCTCACCCATGCTGGGTATCTGGGCAACGGAGCTCCTAACACAGAGCTGGTTCTCTATATCACATGGCTACAAAAAACGTGAGAGGAGCAGTGGACGTCCAGAACATCACGCTCATCCTGACACGCAGCCGTGAAGGACAGCAGGGTTGTTAACTGAAACTACCTGTCTGCTGAATGGCAGTGTTTAAGAGATACTGCGTTTTCACTGGGGTGTCGAACAGCCCACAAATGTACATGAGGTTTTTGTTACCACGAGAGTGTAATAACTGTCCCGCGCTCAAGGGAATGCATTCAGAGTGACAGATAGGTCTGCAAGCACCTGATGAAGGTTCTGCATCTCCCTGAGGTGCGCCCCTCAAACAGAGCTCATGGCCTGACCATCACTACTGCAAAAAGTCGAAAGAAGCCCAAAAGCCTGCCTAATTGTCATCATCCTCCCCGCTGGCCTGGTTAAGGAACACACACGTGCTCTGAGCATGAGACAGGCCTCTGCAGTGTGGACACACCACTTCAGAAATTACAAGAGTCAAGATGGGAGGCACTCAGCTGATTTGTCTATTAGCTGAAGAAACATTTAATTACTGAATGACAGATTATGCACTAAAAACAAGGACGATTCTATAAATTTTGTGTGTAATTGAAGGATTCGACCGAGCATTCATGAGTTTTTAAAAATTTAATTTCCTTCAAAGCACACATGCAAGAATAATGCATTACTAAGGAGGTGCGGACCGTCCTTCAGTTATTCATCTGAAACCGAGTTACAACAACATGCAGATTTATAAACAAATCGCCCCAGCATAATGGCATAAAGGTTATCTTCTGGACATAAAAACTCATTCTTCTGTGACCCTCTACAAGGAATTCTGAATGGTATTTGTGAAAAGCACTGAATATTCTATGGCATTGTAGGTATTTGAAACAAATTTTTTGATAGGTGTATGCTGAACATCATTCTACAGTCTCTCAACACAGGTCAAGGTGTTGCTCAACACTTCAGTTATGGAAAGAGGGAGACGATGTGTCCTTTCCCATACGCGTTCTTACTACATAACGTTTACCATGATGCTGGTAGGCCACTATAAATGCTGAGCTCCAGAGTGCCACGCCAGGCCTTACCGTCCCAGCATCAAAGCGAAAGCTGACAAGCAGCAGCACCTGGGCCACCAGGACAGAGAAAGACAGGTTGGCATGGATGAGGTACCGCTGATTCCTCATGGTGCTCACTGACCTGAAGGGGGATAAAGTAGTGACCATAAGATAAAAAGCATTTACCACAAAAACGGAACACTGTGAATCCTTTCAAAGAGACATTCGGTTTCATAATCAAAATTTTCTTTCCTTTTTCTTTTTTTTAATGTTTATATTCAGCTTTTGTTACATATCACTCATTCACTGCCAACACATAAAATGAATTTGGAAAAACTCTGTTACGTAATTCTCATGTTTACAGATCAAAGGTGACAACGTCCTGCGTTGCTTATAAACCTGAACATCTCTCTCCGTCTCAGTGTGAAAGGAAATGTTAAAGTCGGGACAAAGTGTCCATGTTTCGCAGTTAATAAAAACATTGACCAAGGGTAATAAAACAGTCCCCCTCAGCACCCATAAAATTCCAATATAAAATACAGCACTGCATATCTGAAGATATAAATATCATTTTGAAATATTACTGATACATTTTTAGTATGTAAATACTGTTACATCAGGCCCTCTAGGATGTTTCCAGTTATAAGTCCTTAGCCTGAGGAACATCAATATAGGTGAAATGATTGAACATGCATAAATATAGCAACGAGCTGCAGTTCTGAGGCTATGAAATGTGAAGTATTGATGTTCCCTGTGTTTCCCAGGGCTTTGGAGCATCATAGTGACCTTCCATTAATAGTTTTTTAAATGGCTTTTAACCACTAAAGCAGCATCACAGTCTTGGCCTGTGTGGACTCCTGGGAGGTTTTTGTACAGAAATTAGTAAAAAAAAAAAAAGCTGCCCGTTTTACAAAACACAGTTGAAAAAAATCATTATTGCTACCAACTGCAGACCTACAGGATCTTCTGTACATTACAGACCCTATCTGGCTGACATACTCACGAGAGGATAGCAAAGGTCACCAGGGTGATGGCTAGGCAAAAGATTGAGATGGAACAGCCAATGTAGCTGATGGAGGACAGCGCCACCTGGTGGGCTTTGGTGAGCTGTGCAAAATGAAAGATTGGAATTTTGAGTTAAAAGAATGTAGGGGCACAACACAAAATTTCCTGGGAATGAAGAAACATGTGAAAAGTGGGATACAGTGTTTTGTCCAACTTTTTAGATCCCTGTTTCATTCTTAGTTTAGAGCTTATTCGGTACAGTACATATGAGCTCTGAAAGAAACCACACATTGTTATTAACTTTAAACAATTAAACCAATCCCCACTATGACATTAATGTCTGAAAATCCAGTGTAAAATGACATTATGTACATAAATCAAAAGAACTTTTCTAGCCTATACATGCACATACAACCTGCCACACCCCTCAGTACTCGCACATACAACCTGCCACGCCCCTCAGTACTCGCACATACAACCTGCCACGCCCCTCAGTACTCGCACATACAACCTGCCACGCCCCTCAGTACTCGCACATACAACCTGCCACTCCCCTCAGTTCTCCTGCATACACATGGCTCCATTCAGCTCAGCCAACCACAAATTGTAAATGCTGGAAAATCTCTACTGTGACTCTTCTACCCACTCTCAGGATTTACTTAAGACAATAGAAAATGAGGCTTAGTTGATAAAGAAAGTTGTCTGCTGTTTTTTTTTACGCAAAACTTTGTATAGATGTGCTAAAGAAAGTGACGTGGCTACAAGGAACAAAAATCCACCGAGCTACAAGTCGATCTCAGGCAGCCTGAGGCACAAGACAGGTGACATTTTGGACAGGGCACCAACTCAGGGCCACACACAGACACCGCACACATGCTCACGGCAATCTGACATGTCCCGACTGTGGACTGCTGTCTTGATTATTGTTTGATTTGTTGTGTGCTGTGGAAACTGAACTGCTCCTTGGGGATAAATAAAGTTTTCTGAACCAAACCAGACTGTCTTTGAGGCTGTGAGAGGAAACCAAAGAATCTACAAGACATTAGCATTAACTTGGTGGTATACTCCCACATGTCCTTTAATTAATGTTTTTTAATTAACTAAATTAATCAAATCCATCCATCCAACCATCCATCCAATTGGTTATTATTCCCAGGGTTACAGGACTAATCTGATCTATTGCTTTAAAAGCAGTTATTACTGTCTGCGTAAAAACACCTATTGCAGTACGTGTAATGCTTACTGTATTAATACTGTAAGTAACATTTCAGACTGGACTCCTACAATCTGCATGTCTCTCACCCAACTCCATCTGCTATTTCTGTATTACCAAATATTTTTGTTGGGTCCTGTTTATGTCAGATAACAGTGACTGTACTATACTTTGATAAATTAGAAACTAAGATTAATAAAATTAACATTTTGGTTAATATCCATTTTGCCTAATATCTGATAAAGTTGTAGTTGCTCAGACATTTTCAAAATTTAAGAATATTTCTCCCAAAAATTGTTTATGCATTCTGAAAATGAACAGACACAAACACTCTTGGTGCTAATATAAACACATTTTTAAGCACAGATACAGCACTGATAACTGCAGAAGACCGTGCCCTTAACCCTAACCTCCTTGTGTCTGCTCCTTGTTCTTACATGTCACCATGGATACAAAACATGGTAAAATTCTTTCACAAAGCTGACTCTTCCAGTTCAGGTTCTGCCTTTTCTAAAATAATCTGATGCATCACATTGTCCAAGTCAAGCTCTGTGACAATGATCTCAGAACAACGTACCATCACTAAGTTTACCAGAACAAAACAAAAAAATATTTGTCCAAATCCAGTGTCCAGCTCTGGACGCATCCAACACTGCCTTGACAGCTTGGGAGGATGACAAAGTGGGGATCTCTTAATTGAGCATCAGAGTTTTTCTTTTGAAAACGCTGTCCTGCAGACTGTCAGTGTCTC
This sequence comes from Chitala chitala, assembly GCA_025773905.1. Classification (NCBI taxonomy): domain Eukaryota; kingdom Metazoa; phylum Chordata; class Actinopteri; order Osteoglossiformes; family Notopteridae; genus Chitala; species Chitala chitala. Next base: position 70,461 of record JABJVR010005879.1, on the reverse strand, counting down.
CAAAGCGATGAGCTCACTGGTGCGTGTAGCACAGACATACGGATAAGCCAGTGGCAGCGTGCTGTCCAATTCCCCGCATGAGCAAACTGCGTTGCTGGCGTCTTTGCTCGCGATGTTCTGATGGCTTGACGAGCTGAAGCACTCTTTCCCAAAGAGTCCTGCTTCTCCAGTGTGCGCATGTGTGAGGAGTGTCTGCTCCGCAGATTTTTCAACCTTTTCAAAAATTTTTGTTGTAACAGTCATGAAGCTAATAATAAAGGTCACCACCAAAGTAACACCATCACCAGTAACACCACCACCAGTCAAACCATCACCAGTAACACCACCAAAGTCACACCATCACCAGTCACACCATCACCAGTAACACCACCACCAGTCACACCACCATTAAAGCCACCAAAGTGACACCACCAAAGTGACCACCACCTAAACTAAACTATGTAGATAGAGACAGTGGTGAATGATCAGCTAACTAGATGCTTGATCTGGGGTGAGCTCCGTCGAACAGCAACATTTCTGGTTCATTGTCGCAGTCCTCACAATGTATGGCTTAACATACGTACTGCATGTAAATCTAATTTATACGACTCGTTTCATTCGGATTCTCACCCGATTTTTAAAGAACCCTAAAATTTCATCTTCGTTTTAATTTTTTCAGCCATGATGGAATGTTTGTGACTGGTATACAGCAGACCAGAGAAAGCCTAGGCAGAGTGATGCCTTGCAGGCAAGCATGGTGTTGCTGCATTGACATGTGTCTGATAACAGGGCATCATCAGTAAAACACGTGAGATCCCATGAGCCTCAGATACCGGCACACGATAAGCATCAAAGACAAGCCTGAACACGAGATGCAACGCAGGACGTGATGAGGCATAACACAAACACTGTAAAAGAAATAAAGAAAAAAAGTATTTTATGGCCAAAATAAGCGATTGTGCAAAGAAATTATAAAATATATTGACAACATACACTAAATGTGCATCATAATAATCCACACAGCTTGTATTATATGAGGCAAAAATGGCGCCTGCTGGCGGCTCTCGAGAGGGCTGTTTTTGCGTGCTTACATGCTTTTTTAATGTGCTTTTAACGTGCAGTCTTGCAGGTTCCCATCTGTCTGCTCAGAGGACTCGAGTCAATGCACACAGCTCAGCTTTAAGTTGGTCCCCTTTCCATCAGAACCAGTGATGCTGTCAAGTGTTTGCCTGCTAACAGCATTCGTATATTCTGTTCATCCTCACAAAGCAGCCCGAGTCATAGTTCTCAGGAAAAAGAAACACTGATATGGCATTTCTGTTGAGAGCTAGCTCTCCGTCTTTATTCAACATGAGCATGATTCCATTACAACAGGCAATGATTCATTCATTGTCCAGAAACACTTATCCAGTCTGTGGATAGAAGAAGCTTCAATTTGAGCCAATTCAAAAAAAAAAAATCAGGGGAAAAGCCTGGGTACACTGGGGGAGTGTAGCAGAGGGTACATATGCATACACACACACACACACACACACACACACAGATTACAAGGCAGACACACACACACACACACACACACACTTCAAATCTATCAGTCTGTGGACTACGGGAATAAATGCACACACTTGCAGGTAACTCATGGAACTGCAGGAGGAATGAACTCCAAGCCCTGCAAGTTGCAGTCAGAAGTGACCCCCACCTCCCTAGCCCTGGGGGTGTAAGTTTTCCCACCAAACTGCACGGCCCCCTTCAGGGATCTCACATATTCTTCATCTTCTGTAACCTTCTTGCATCAGCACAAAAAGGACTTATATTTTACAGTCTTACAGACAAATTATTTATTGGTTACTTAGCTATTCAAGCTAACATATAATTAATTTGTCAGTGTTGCCTGAATATGAATTACTGAACCTATCACACACCTATTCCTGGACTAACAGCACCACCTACAGGATGTAAAGCACAGTGCATTCTCTTCACAGCTAAACTCCAGAAGTCTTTCATCTTAAACTCAAAAGAAGGCCTACTGAATTTCCCCTGGAGGAAAATGTATTTAGAACAACAACAATAACAATAATTTCATTTTTTATTACTGTGTAATAATGATTTATAGACCAGACAGGCGCGTATAAGAATTACTTGAAGCCAAGCCATTGGACCAAACAACTGGAAAAAATTTAAATTTTGCTCTCAACTATATGGCCTATGTCCAAATTTATTACAACTACATTTAAATAATGTCACAAAACTTTCCATCATGACTGAGTTAACCCCAAATAAAGCCTAGGCTACACACGCACCCACACATACCCACACACACACACGCACACACACACAATGAAAATATGTCACTGTGTCACTGTCCAGCATGCTTGCACAGTGCTATAACGAACACAAAGAGGATTGATTCCATACATGAAAATCCTGTATTCACCTACAGGGAACCGCTCTCCACACACACTATTTCTGATGCTAAAATGGCAGAAATTAGCACAGCTATGTGTTTGTTGATTTCTGATGTTTTTTTTTTTTTGAAAGAAAGTTATTTTGAGGCTTTGGTTGGATTCTGTATAAACATAGATGTGCCCCTTATAATTAGGAGCACCAAAAAACTGTGAGCTTTCCAGAAATGCCAGAATGTAAGATGTTCCCAAACTCCTTCAGTATGCAGTTACCCACTAATTAAGAGTCCTGTTGAGCAAGAGGACAGCATGAAAGCAGAAGGCAAGGACGGTTCTGCTGGGCTCCACGTGTGTGCCCGCTGGAACAGGCCCTGTTCGTGTGTGTGTGTGTGTGTGTGTGTGTGTGTGTGTGTGTGTGTGTGTGTGTGTGTGTGTGTAAGCATGTGCGTGCCTGCATTATTGTGTGCATGTCAACTGAAAGAGGCTTCCCTTGGAAAACACAAGCCCTGTAACACAGCATCCATAACTACCCAAAATCACACACAAGCACATGCACAGACATAATACAGACATACACACTTAAATGCTGTTATACAAACAATCTACGCTGGAAGTCACATATATACATATAGACATTTGCAAAAATGTAAACGTGTGCACAGATGTGCACACACAGCTCTGCACGCACACACGGCAGCTGAGAGGCATATTGCACGGCAGCTGAGGGACAAAAAGCAAACCAGAGATCCAACCAAGGAAGGTGCACACAGACTCTGTATGATGGGGGAGTGGCAGCAGGATCCGTCCCACTCACTACTATTCAGTAATCTTATCAAACATTTCAATTAACGCATTTTATGCATATTTAAGGCAGATTGGGCAGCATCTGGGTGCCAGGAAATTAACTAAAGATTGTAATTATGGATATTTAAATAAACCATCAATGACCGGCCTAAATTATGCCCATCTGAAAAGCTGCTATCAAAATTAATTGCCCGTGCAAACGTTTGATATTAAATTACCCCTAGGACACTCTACACTCTATTTTCTTAAACAGGAACAGAAAATATGAAGAAAAAAAATCATAACCACAGAAACATAATGATAAGATCAGGTCATATATTGGACGCACCCACTGCAATAATAAGAGAAAATTACACTTTTCATTAAGGCCTTTGTAGCATAATTCCAAACCCTCACATACCAGGCGATCCATAATTAACCCCTCCCCCTCACCTCCACTCCCACCGCAACCACCACCAACCCCTAGGTTCATGTCTGACTCCACTTTAGAGAACTGCACGCGTATGCCTACAAGACAGTCAACATATGATCTCAGTGTGCAGAGGGTCCTTGTGCATGTAACCATGGGTGCCATAGCTGCTATACCCCAGCGTGAGACACTATGTAACAGCAGGCAGTGACTCCATGGAAACGGCCTCTTGACAGAAGCTCATCATATGTTAATATATGTTTCACCAGCGCTTTTATGTGAATCCGAATGTGCAGTACCACATTTGTGTTACTGTATATGAATACACAAACACACACGTATACAACCAGGTGTAATCAGACACAGTGCAGGCAGTAAATACAACCACTGTACATCACAAAGCCCTCTTTTACACTGTTTACATCTATTTATAATTAAAAATAGATCATTCCTGTCTTTTTAACTGAAAAAGCACAATGAGAGCCGCTGAACTGAAGTCAAATGTTTTGTATGTTCAACATACTTGGCAATAAATAAAATAAAATAAAATAAAATAATAAATAAAAATAAAGTCAGTTCATGTTATGATACAACAATGTATACACATGCTAATGACATTCTTGGCGTTTCTCCTTTCTGCCTATTGTGATCATGGAATAACCTACAAAAATATGCTGTTACCTTACACATTACATTAATGACATACCAATTAGCAGTGCTTTTTAGTAAAATGTGGCTTTGTGCCGTACGTTCAGAGGAACGTGGTGATAAACTGAAGACCTATTTCATGTTCTCCTTCTGTTTAAAATTTTACCTGCAGCTTGCACTTTTTAATCTTTTCCACAGCTCAAAATTGTACTGCAGCCAAAAAAGAATGAACAGGCTTTACAGAAGGACAGCAGGGTCTCTTCTGGAACTTAAACTCAATCAGCTTCAGTCCTAAAACTACTACTGTACTAGTTTTTGGTCAGGTATGAGAAATACTTTTACATACAAGATGTTAGTAAGGAATCCTGCACATCTACCAAAAATGAACCCGAGAATAAAAGCAACCCCCACTCCACCCTTCCACACACACATCTGAAGTGTGACAGAAACAGCTGGAGCAGTTCTCCAAGTTGGTTTTGAGTGGCACATCCCTTGGCCAATCCAGTAACCCCGCAACTCCCTACTGATTAGCTGAATTTGTAACACTGCGTGACCATCGATTTGTCCTCCCAGCCTCACCCATAGTAAGTTAGTGATGACAGCACTGACTCCTCACACAAGAAAGGCAAAAAGAGCTCTCCAGATCTTATTCCTTTTTTAGGTTTTGGATCCTGGAGACTGTGGGGATTGAAATACGGCCCTCTGTAATGACATGAAGTTTTCTCTTCACTGACTTGGTTCTGAAATGTTCACTCTTAAAAAAAACCAAGTGCTAAACATTGCGTTCAGTGGTGTTCCAAACCCTAAGCACCAATTTTCACTTCTTAAATATACACCACTGACCTGCTTTTCAGCCAGTTTACTGGCCTGATACAAAACAGTGCGGCATAATGAAAACTTAAGCTATATGTGAATATGTAAATGCCGTCCGTCACGAACGACAGAAAGGGGGAAAAAATGTAAGGCAAGCAATACGAGTGATGGGGAGGAAGGAAATATCTGGAGAAAACAAGGTCTCTCTCTTTAAAGTGAGACCACAAGAACCCCAGGAAACACACTCTATTATGGTTGACCACAGCCATTAAGCATTAAACCACAGCTGAAACCAACATGTACTCACAGTCACAGGATCCCACTGGACAAGGGTATACATCACATCGAACAGCGCCATTTAGCCTCTTTCCTTATCCCCAGAGCCGACAGAAACTGGACAAAGACTTTTATAAGGCGGCTTTAGCATCAGATCCAGTTCCAGAACATTCTTCTAACTAACAGCCCTTATGGTGTAGTCTGTCTCTTAGAAAAGACAGCATTTCCCAAGAGAGCCCAATCCCGAGACTGTCAGCTCATGGACTGGGTCACATACAGAACAACAATGTTCAGTCAGATCCAGACACAGCCAGCAATGGAATGTGTTGTTTTTGGTGTGGTCAAAAAGACCTATCACTGTACAACTGACCAGCCCAATATCTTTATCTCATATCTGCCCCAGCATGTAGCCTGAGGTGGATGCTGCTGTCTCAATGTAGATTTTCTCTCAAGCAAGTTTGGCCAGAAATAAATTTCATATGTCTAGAGAATATTTGCAGCTACCTTGTCACATTTCAATTAACCGTTTGAGGTTTGACATGGAAGTCCAGAGTAATGCAGGTTTCTCTGGGTTTAAACGCTATGGGCGATTATCGTACAGAGCCCCACAGAGGAAGCATGACAGACAGGTGTTTGCAGGTAGCCATACAATAGCAAAATGTTAAAAAAACAGGAGAGCAAGGAATACAAGAAGGGAGTGCTGGAAGTGCTTACCTCCAAGGGCACCACCTGCATGAGGATGGCAAAGTTGGTGAGGTGGTTACACAGGCACATGGAGTAAGAAAGGTTTCCTGCTGCACGGATACAACCCTGGTTGGACCACACACCCTCCTTGGTGCTGATGGCAAGAGAGGACGTTGAGGTAACGACATAGGTAGGAGAGGGGCTTTTAGTGAACATACAGATATGGCATGAAGTTAAACTGAAGTCAGGACACAGGTAGGAGAGCAAGTCAAGTCAAAGCAGGAGAGAGATGGGAGAGGAAGACAGGATGAAGACAGGTGGAAAGGTATGATGAAGTCTGAGAGTGAAGATACAGGGAGGAGATCAAATGAGGGTGAATTCACAAATAAGGATGGTACTACACAGGAGACATTGTGTCAGAATGTCAGGCTGAAGAGAAACATGTCCCTGGGTACTGACTGGCAGTGGCACCCAACTGCTTGCCAGCCCTATAGAGGAGGGAGGCGGGTGAATCCATGTGGCTGCAATGTATCCCGTGGACTGAGTATTAAGACTCAATGTGGCTTCTCAACTGGGTTTCCCACTATGAAGTCCCACACTGGAACGCCAGAACACACAGGGCGGAGTGAGTTGAAGCGAGACGAAAGCACAAGTTCATAGGAGGAATGTCAAAGTCCCATAAATAGGCAAACGGTCCAAGATCCAAGAACGACAGTCTGTGACAGCAGCCATGAAGGGAAGCAATGGCAGGGCTCAGGAGGGAGAATGGCATAGTGTTTAAAAAACCTGTTCATTTGGTATAAATAAAGTTGTTTGAATTTGAATCTGTTGGGTAGACAGCCAGGAGACAGCATACTGAACACAGGTAGAAGAGAATGCTTGGCAACTGACATAGGGATGTGCAATAACACCTCACACTGACTGACCAGCAAAGAGTATAAAAAGGGAGAATCCAACTAAGTAAACAAGACACGGGTGAAGTGAGGGGGCAGTAATTAGATCTAAGTGAGAGGGCAGGGGGAGGCCCTGAGTCCTGTCACGGTTTTTTGAGGTGACCATGAGTTATTGTCCTAAACTGAATAATGGAACTCAGACTGCCTATGTGCAATATTTCATGAAAACAGCCCATTGTTTAGACAACCTTGAACAGAAGGAAAAGAAGAACACAAACTCTGCCCTAGCCAAAAACCCACTGTAGCGTTTAATTAATTATTGTGCATTAAAACAGCAATAAAAAACGCTCTTACCGTCAGCCTGAAATAACCCCGGTTACATTATTGCTTGTCCTTGCATAAGACATATACTAATGAATAAAATATGTGTGCAACCATCCCAGAATCGTATGGCCGATGTGCACCCGTGTGTAAAAGCACAGAAATAAAGTCTGAGCAAAAAAGAAGGGCAGAGCTCCCTTATAGCACTGGTGTGTAAGGTCCATCACTGATTACGTTAATCAAAGAAGTGTGTTTCTTTGGATTCGCTCCTGTTGCATTCAGTTGCTTAAATTTAGTGTGTTCGTCATGCATTGGAAACAGGACGATATGTTCAAAACTCACCTGTAATCCAAGAAAGCGCAATACAGGAAGACTTTGTTGCTTTGGTTTGTGGCAAGACTGTACTGTTCCTTTGTCTGAAAGCAAAAAAAAACATAATGTCAGTTACAAAATACTGCAACGCATTTCCCAGTAAAGGTTAGACTTTTTAACTAGTCAAAGAATGCACACAAGGCTTTGTGTCAATATATACATGTCAGAAGGTAATTACTATTGATTAGCAAAGCAATCCTTATTGTTCCTTATGAATGTTACTTAGCAAAAGCGTCTCTCTCAACATTGGCCCACTGTTCTCCACAAAATTCTGATCTTTGGCATCCTGACTGTTGGCAGAGCTTGGCACAGCTCCACATTAAAATAGGTAGAATAACTGAACGAATTAATAAAGTGTCGTCCTTAAGCTGTGGGGAAACACACCGAGGCAGCCAGGGCACGGATCCAAGATCCTCGTTACTAAAGCTATGTTTTCTCAGTCTGACTTCATTTTAATATGCATGTGTACTCTTACTCATTTGGAAGTTGCTTTGGACAAAAGCATCTGCTAAATGAATTAATTAAAAATGTAAACAGTTATTGCGAAGAGGGCAGAGAATGTAGGACTTGGCATCACCATATTTCATTTTAGTTTTATGTTAATAAATTTGAGGATTTCACCACCTTAATGACTGTTAACAATAGCTAAATGTCACTGGGAATGAACAAGAAATGTAAAAGACCTTCAAACGAAATGGGTTCAGTGTGGGCTACACCAGCACACCGTCCCAGCTCCGCACAGCTGTGCTGACGATCCGAGGGTCTTTCCTCCTCTTTTAATATGCAAACTGCAGACTTTTATTTCTCCCAGCTGCTCCACTTTCATGAGCGGAACAAGAACAAGAGTTGCTCAACTGCTAGCAATTCCAGAATCACACAGCGCTAACACCAGTTAGCCCTACAGCAAGGCCGTCTACTTAATGGGTCATCTTACCTCCAAAATTAGTCGACAGGGAGAAATACGCTTCAGGAGTGAAGGAAGGAGAAAGGATGTAAAACAATTTGACTTCAGGAAATTTTTACCAGAAATCAGAGTCTCTGATGTGGACCTCCTGGCTTCCTTGGTGAGTCTTACAAGAAAGCTACCACACACACACACACACACACACACACACACAAAAATGTGATGGTCTTGGTGGACAGGTTGTAAACACCTTTCAGGTGAACAGCTAAATAATCCATCATGCATCGATGTAGTACCCAACAAAGTGGTTGCCACTGTCCTGTACTGCACTTATCAACAAGGATGGCCTTTCCACAGTCGAAAAGGGAGGAGAGGTTTCTTACTCTTTTTAACAAGTAAAGCAGTACTGCTCAAGGAATGCCAAGTGACCAATATAAACATCTACTGCCATTCATCAGTTTAACAAGAGCGTGACAAAAGCAGCATACCCTCAACTTTCTGAAGCCGTTTATTACATTTCATGCCCATGTACTGAATCTCCTTACAGTCTACAAGGCTCTCATTTGAATATAAGTAACTTTTTCAACGCAATTCCTTTGATTTGATTTGCAGTCCTGTGGGACACTGAGGTAATGCCTTAAAAAATGTGTACAGAATAATTAAGACTTGCGGCACATTTTCGGTTGAAGTCTCCCTGACTTTGCGGCCCGATTTCTGAATGAAAAGTGAGATATTCAAAAAGGCTGGCAGACATAGTGCCTCATTCATTGTAACTGCCAACATGTTAATTGAAAAACTGGATTTAGGTCACGTCAGATCTCCATTGACTTCCTGTGAGGGCTGTGCATGAGCCGGCATGGCACTTCAATAAAGCAGGGGGGGTAATGATTGCCTCCCTTGTCTCCCACTGTGCACCCCCCCCCCCAAACACCAATACAACTAATACATATTAAACGCTTCATGATACTGGGTACTGATTGCACATTCAACCAGCCTTTATACCATGATTTGTACAGGACATTACACAATTATTTGTACTGAAGTCTATGCGCTCCTCTCTGAATAATATTTTAAAACTATCATGTTCTATGTGGTGTTACCTATTAAATTCTATAGACCGTTGCATGCTTGTATTTGCAGGATATTATGGGTTGAGTTCCATGAAATTTTAAAACTCATCTGCACAAAATGTCACGTATAAATTCTTCAATATCTGTTAGATATGTTTCTACAGGATATCATACACATACTTTACATGTTATTTACATACACGATGGTCTGACTTAAAGAATGTTTCTCACATGATACTTCGTTATGTATATCGCATTATTTAATATTTTTATGCATGGTATTTAATAGTACTAAGAAACAGTGTTCAGCAAGGTGGGAGGTGGTGCTATGTTTGGGGCTGTGGGTGGGGATTAGAAGGCTACATGTGCATGCCATCCACCTAGCCAACGTGCCTGTTAAGCTCTTTAAGGAGGTGCGAGACGTCCTCTGGTCAAAATCACATTAGCCTGTTGGGCTTGAATAACTCTTGATTTCTTGTCATAGTTAAACAAAAACACATGGGTAAGGCAACTGAACATTTGAGAGGCGGGGGGGAATTTACCCCTCGGACCCCCTCCCACCCCTTTCCCTCCCTTGGCAACAGTTACATTTTCGACTGTTTCCACCCAGCTACATGTTACCAGGCATGGGAGGCGATCTCGTCCTTATGCTGGTAGTCAGCCTCGTCAGCTTGGCAAACTCGTGACCATATCTCAGCAAAGGACTCCAGATGCTCCTTCCTGGGGTTTCAGTGAAAATAGATGGAAACCTGAACATTACAATTCCCCAGTGACCCAGTAACTACCTCCAGTGAGAGAAACGCAAACTGGTCCAGGAGTTTATTAACAGCAGAGGGCCTGCGGAAAACCAAAAAACAGAAGGAAGTTTGAAAATCTCATCAAAATGCAGCCAAAAAAATGTGAGAAAAAGCCAATCCAAGTATCTTGATGTTCAGGAGAGCCTCCTTTCTCAATTTCTGTGGTTATTTTGAGTGAGTGCAGATTCTAAATAATTGAATTAAGAGGAAAATTCTCCAGAAGTTTTAGATTACAGAGTGAACATGACGATGAGATTTCCCAATCTCCCGAGCTCACGTCCGCCCTCGGTTTAATGACAACATGGCCTCTTTGGACAGCTGACACAACGTCACGCGGATGTTACTGTGATGTGCCTAGTCGCTGCTTGCCACCTTCTGTCAGACCACCTAAAGCAGGTCTTCAAACTATGGAGGGAATTCATGGCATCGTTGGCCGGGCACCGCCTTTCATCATCATGCAGGATTGGCCTTCACACGCATGGCAGGGAAACGGTCCAGTCGGCCTCCGTGTGTGGTGCTCGTCTGGGTCACCGCCAGCTTCACCGAGCTCCTGAATCCCAAAACCTCCAAACGCAGGACTTGCATAGGAGAATAAATCATCTCCCGGCTCCTAGATGACCTTCCTGTTGGCATTTTCCTGATTTTCTTCATCCCTGACATCTGCCTGAAAAACCCCTGTAGACCCCCACACCCAAGCTATCCACAATTGCAGGCAGGAGGAGGGTTTCTGAACAGCCCCCAACTCCATACCCTTGGGTTCCCATTATCCTCTGGCTCAGGACCATTGACTGTGGTCGTCCCAAAGCATGCCAGAGAGGGCACCGAGGACGACCGTGTTTTAAATGCTCCTGTGTGTAAATAAATAGGGCAGCTGGCCTAAACTCATAATGCGCTTCATGCAGTTTCCTGAATGTGATGAAATGAGATTGATACAAAAATAGCAGAGCTTCAGCCTTCGCTTCTTGCCACACGCTACAAGCTACGTACTGTAATTAAAGATGTGAAACAGACAGGGTATAATTTGAAGGGTGCTCATTTTTGTCTCAGATAGACGTGGGCACCCTCTTCCCTCTGGCTGCCAGCCCTGCTCTGCTCTGGATTCTGCACGGGACGATTCGCTTGTCATCAGCACAGAGGCCAAGTTACGCACACGCCTGTTTCACTCCACTTCTTAAGTTTGCACAAACAAACATGAGCTGATAGCAACAAATGGAGAATGACCCCATGGATGGTTCACACTTCACTGGAGGTGGCCGTTTGGTCTGCAGCTTTACAAACGTGAATACGCTGGAACCCAACCAGTAACACCTCCCGCGTCCACAAATTTAGAAAAAATTGGCACACTCCGGAAAACATCAAATAGCAACCCCTCTCCTCCCCCCAACGTCCTATTTCCAAAATTTTTAACTTGTCCCACCAACTTCAAATCGCTACCGTCGCCCCCCAGGACTTTTACTGGGGTGATAAAAAGCAAGCATCTCTCCAAAGTGTTGGATTTGTGGCTTAAATTAACAGCAGAAGGAAAAGTTTTATTGCTGCACTCCTCAACTGTTACAGTGGAGGTACCATGTTACAGGGAAGCATGTGTGCGTTTCTCCAAACCGGGGTGCCCTAGAAACGCTGACCCTAAGCAGGCTTTCACAGGCATAGCTCTCTATCAATAGGACATCCGGCTTCAGAGCGATAAACAAGCTGCCTGTCCAAAATTTAAAAAAAAAAGGCAAGATATAGAGTGAAAGGCGGAGGCTTGCACCGCTGGATCTGGGTATGGGCGAAAGGAGTGGGTGTTGGGAAGAGAGGGGCCCCTCACTGGAGCCAGCTGACAAGCCCAGGCTGAAGTCATAGTTTCTGGAGAGGCACACAGTGAGCAGCTGCAGAACTCTGTGCGAGCCCCCGGGTACGTCAGGAAGACACCCCCAAAAAAAGGTCAGACAATGGGCGCGAGGCCCAAGTGAAGCCAGCTACACCCAACCAGCACCTCTTCCACTCACAGACGAGAATGCATTTCCTGCTGTCCGCAAAGAAGAAAGGGCAACCCAAGTGAGACATGTACAGGCTGTCTGAACTGTGTCAGAAGCACCTCATTGTTCAGCCAGTGTGTGTTGGTTCCAAATAAATTAATCTGATGAGAAAAAATATATATAAAACCTCGAAAAACAAGGTAAAAAGAAAGGCAAGGGAAGTAAAAAGAATTTTACTAACATCGCCTAGTATCACCACTACTAGACAAAAACATAGCGACAGCTGACTGAGTACAAAGAGATTTTCCTCTAAGCTATTCACCTGTAAAGTTCCCCCTCCTACAACACGACAATGCTGAATTATAACAGCGTCATGCTACATACGCAGACCTGTGAAAAGCACAATTTTTGCAGAGGTACGGTTTACTCAAATCCGTGCTCTGCAGAAAGTTTGGCACCCGCCCATAAGCCTCAGTGTCCATGTTTCTGGCTGTGCAGAATGGCAAGGGGCTGCAAAGCTCTACACAGCTCACCCTGCCTTGGCTGTCTGGTGCGACGCCTCTTTAATTTAGGAGGTGCTAATGACAACCATGTGACAAACTGTGCCATACAAATAAACTGGTTTTCATTTACACTTTAAAAACTTACAATAGCAGAGCTGTTGTGAATGTTAAAGTGTCACTTATTTTATACCATTTCATCATTCTACCACTCTCTTTTCATCCATCCTTCACCAAATACTTCTCCGGACCATTTTGAAGAAGCTACGTATTTGCTGTCAGAAACAGCAGACAACTGTAACGTTAGCTGGCATGCTATGCGGGCCCACAGGGTTCACTAATGTGGACAAGCTTGGGCCTTCAGTTATCAAAAGGCTGATATTTGGACAGCTAATTTCTTCACACGTGTAGCCAGGCAATCTGGGGTATTGGTGACATGAACAGGAGAGAGGCGAGACAGGGGCGGGACTATAGTAGGGTGGGGTTTCGGTCCGGAGGCGGAGCCATGGGTGGAATGGTGCGTTAGGTTGAGCATCTGGCCAAGAGAGCAAACACAAAAGCCAAACTTCCATCTGAAACTGATCAGCGCACTCACCAAAATGAGCACAAGTGTTTCCCTCAGGATCTGGGTGTGTTATGGGAGGTATAAAAAGCTGCTGGCAATAGAGGCAAGTTATTATTGTGGCAAAATTACGATACTAACTTTAGCCTCTAAGTTAAAGTTGGGGAGGGAATGGCAGCTAATTTAGAATTCTGTGGTCAGCCAGTTATGATTTAACTTTCAAATAAACCTGTTCAGAAAAATTTATATTAATTCTGTATGCTACGATTGACTATTTATTCTCAAAGATTTCACAGTACTGTCTGTCTGTCACCGTTAAGTCTCCATAACACCAGTAAATCATGAAAAGAGTCGATGAAGTTAATAGAACAGGTAAGAGGACGTAAGCTCTCAGCATGTCCAACTTGATGTGTTCACCAAGACAGTACAACTGAGACCAGGGCACTGGAGAGGCATCCCAGAGACGGCTAGGAGTGTCCCTTAAATCCCAGCACAACCCACCATACGATCTACACATTCATAAGGCTTTATTAGGCCACGAAATTATTCCCTTTTAAAAATATGTTCTCCAACAAAAAAACACAAGCTTTCCCCTATGAAATCATTCTTTCCATTCCTTCACTTTATTCCTGGGCTGTAAAGTTTAGTTTCAGGAGGCTCCACGTTGTTTTTATATACTGTACGTGTTAAAAGTTGGCTGCTGACCCCACCCACCCCCACCAGTCATCCCTCCAAACACTCCCCTCTCCCACCCACCCACCAATCACACAGAGTAGTAAATCATCACAGAACTAAGGACCAATCAGCACCCTGCAAGAATGTAACAGGGGCTCCGAGGCGTCCCACAGTGTTGAGGCTCTGTGTACGCCAGACTGGGACGGTTCTTTGAGGGATGCCCACATATGCGAGGAGTGACACGTAAGTCAAACCTCACTCAGGTATCTCCAACACCTTTATTTTAACAGGAGGTAAGAATCTATACACACGTACAACATGACTACAGATATAGTCTGATATAGCTGGAGACTGGTTAAAACTGGATAGGACATAAGATAGGACAAGCAGTGGGAAGAATGAATAAATCAGTACACTGAATTTGACCCATAAGAGGGTCAAATTCAGTGTACTAAAAAATTCAGTGTAGGCCACCTGCATTGGCTCAGTGGGAACATGTGTGGAGATGTTACATACAACCCCTCTGTGGGTCAAATTTGGGCCAGCACTTTACAACCAAAAGATCACTGTTGCAGCCAAGTGTAGAGACCCGATGGAGCATAAATTAGCTCATCTCTTAGCGTTTCCCAACACTGTCAAATAAAACAGAGTCCTCAGGAAACAGTAAAACTACTTCCATAATGAATTGAGGGTTCTGGGCTTCAGGGTAGAAGCAGAAATTCATTTACTTTCTAAAGGGCAGTCGGCTCCAGCCTCAGAAGAGGTAACACTATTATACTCATAAGTGATGTTCCAAACTGAACAGTCCAGTTTCTTCCAATTAAATATCAGGCTACATTATAAAGTAAAATAGCAAACTATTTAAGTCATCAAAGGTAAAAGTTCTTCTGAAGTTCTTTAAGTTATTTTAGGTAAGAGTTCTCCTTAAGCAACTAAAAGGGTAAGAATAATACAGAGATAGGAGTGCTTTAAAGGCGATCAGAGAAAACACATAAGATAACATGAATCTGACAGCAAGGCCTTCTACAGCATTAATACCACACAGTTGTAGTAACCATGACAACACAAAGGAGGCTGGGAAGTGTAGCACAGCAGACTGAAGCGTGAAGTCACGACAAAGATCATCCTCAGATTTAATGAAGTGTCTTAATTTGTTACACCAGTTGCTTGACCTTTGAGGTAGTCCAGAGGGTGCAGCTAATATCAGAGGGGCGTCAGGAGGTGGGTTGGAAGGGGGAGAGATGCAAAGGCACAGTCATAAGAACCCAGTTCTGGAGTAAGTTTGGCTGGATGGTGAGAGAATCCACAATGGTTGGAAAAGGTCTCCAGACAGCCATTAAAAGGCCACTCTCCTTCCCAGGCAGTAAATATCCCACCAGAGGTAGGCAGAAGCAGACCAGCTCTGAAAATACTCTTTATTCTCTGCTCTGACATTCTGTGCCCTTACAAAATTCCTGGAATGTCGTTTTTTATCGTTCTTTTTAAAGTTAATAAAGTGACCTGCCATATGTTTTCCATGTAAACATCTTTCCATGTAAACAGCTTATTTTCCTGTTTGGTTTGACTACAGACGCACAAAGCACATAATCATTAGCAAATCAAGAAAACAACTGATGACAGTTTTACCGCATCCAGCACTGCCAAATGGTCCCTGGGCATCCCACCACAGTCAGCACAGGACATCAGATCAGCCTTTCCATGGCAACGTTCACAACTAGCTCAAAGCTGTACTTGCAAAATCAACTTGAGTCAATTCACTTGATTATTTTTTTTCCCTAATGCACGCAATGCTTTAGTCAGTGTTGGGGGGTGCACTCCTCAAAGTGAGTGTCTTTTTTTCACAGAGGAGGAAATCTGGATACTAAAGCAATGAGAATGGATGATGGCACAATTTCCTAGTTTTTTCTGAGAACAAAGAGGGTGGAATTATTCATTCAATCATTTATTGTCCAAGATGCTTATTTTGTGTGGGGTCTGGGTGGGGGGGTGCCAGGGAATTTGGGGCACAGGGTGGGGGACAAGCTGGGTGGGATGTCAACTCATCACAGGGCACAATCACAAACCGAAACAAATGCAATAGGCAATTTGGAAACACAAATCAGTCTCCAACGTATGTCTTTGAAGTGGGGGGAGGAAACTGGGGTAAACCCCAAAGCACAGGGAGAACATGTAAAATCAGGGCAGGCCAGGGATGAGATGGGATGGAATTGGAACCCCCACGCCTGGAGGTGTAAGCCAACCACACAAACCACTGAGCCACCATGCCTCCCTTTGAAGAAATCATGCCTGATAATTTCAATGTGAACATTTGTTGCACAAATGTTAGTCAATAGTCAACTGAGGGGGAAATTAATGATAAAAGAAAGGCATTCACTGTGCCTCAGAGCTCACACAGTCAGCAGCAATCTTTCAAGAGGCCTCCAAACTCTCACTAGCACAAATGTATGTAAGCACTCCATCATTTCAATGGGTCAAATTGCTATCAGAAAGACTAAATGTCGTCCTGTATTTACCACAGAATGAGTTTACTTGCTCGACTACATAAATGGGATGAACAGTGTCTTTTGACAGCTGTCTGTGGTGGCACCATTTCAGCTGTTTGGGTCTCACTTTCATGGTTTAAGGGTTTAACTGTGACACTTTAATTTATGCAATATTTGTTGTAAAGGCTAACGAATGCCATGTACTCAAATTCGTTAACTCTGGAAAGGGCTCCTCGTGCATTGCTCATTAAAAACTGACTGCTCAGTGTATTCTTTGCTAACCCTCCAACGCAACAACAAAGCCAGAAATATGCTCTTCATAAAGAAAATTAGTTTTTTCCTTTTCAGATAAAGCCAACGGTTCAAATAATGACTTCGTTTCTGTCATCAAACCACAAGCCTTACGAAAAAAAGGTGGAAAAAAGTGTGTCCGTCTGTGGGATTAAAAATAGATTTCCATCATTTGTCCCAGCCAAGTGAAAACTGGCAAGCATGTACAAAAAGGCTTCAGTCCATGAGAAATATTCCCTGTTACACAGAAGGGACAGAGAAAGGCCTGAATGAGGCTTATTTTTAAGATGCAAAAGCACAACAGGACAT
Organism: Chitala chitala; assembly: GCA_025773905.1. Lineage (NCBI taxonomy): Eukaryota > Metazoa > Chordata > Actinopteri > Osteoglossiformes > Notopteridae > Chitala > Chitala chitala. Next base: position 53,308 of record JABJVR010005879.1, on the reverse strand, counting down.
GAGCAGTAATCCTACCTTGGTTTTCCATCATTTAGTGGAGGTCAAAAGAGGTCATCCCTCTCACTGGCAGAACATCAGAGCTTTCTTCATTGCTCCTTGTCAGTCCCTGGTTTTTTTTTTTTTTTTTTGGGGGGGGCGTGGGGTTGTCTTACCAGGAAGTGAGTGAGGACAATCTTGATCAGCGGAGCTCCTGAGAGGTTGAGGGACAAAGCTGGGGAAGGTTCCACCTTCAAGGAGATCAGGAAGCTGGTGACATGGATCTTATGTTCTTTAAAGTTGATGGCCCCGTCAATCCTGTGTGGTGTTGTCAGGGAAAACAAAAAAAGCTATTCAGACACACACGTTCACGTGATGCTAGCTGTTGGCGTCTGTTAGATCCATCATAGATGCAAAGCAGCAGTGATGTAAATGACATCATCTGCATGCTGCAATACAACAGGGCCCTGTAAATGATGTTTATGTCTATTCAGGATTCAAGGCATTTTTGCTTTAACCAAGGTGACTGTCACAGAGCATCACTGGAAGCCATTAAATAACTTTCACGACTTGATAAATCAAATTCCTAAGCATAGAGGTAAACAAACATAGTTTCACAACAATTTGATTCAGTGGATTACAAACCTAAAGAAATCTTTGATGGACAGATTTAACTTTGACTTGATGCTGAATACTAAACAGTCAGAAAGAAGAGCAGGGAATTTTACATCCTTTTTACCAATGCCTTAAATTTTTAACACTTTTTTCCAAAGTATTAAAAAATGACCTTTAGCAAACTGTTCCTGCTTCTGGCCTTCCACCCACCCCTAGGAATAATGGATTGTTCAATGGATAGGTACAGATTGTGCACAACGGTGTAATCTTACTCTAAAGTAAGCAATATACATGACAGGTAGGTGTGTGTGTGTGTGTGTGTGTGTGTGTGTGTGTGAGAGAGAGAGACTGAGACAGAAAGAGAGACATGATGGGACCTGATGTCAAACAGCACTTTTGCAAGTACCAGTTCAGGAATGCAGTTTATTGACAATAGAGACACAATCTGAAGAATCTCACAAAATACATTTAATTTCACTTTCAACCAGTAATAAGTCCTAGTATATTGGTAATTAAAGGACAAATTAACATACAAAAAATGCATACTTTGTAAAACTAGTTCACCACCATTTCGACAACCATGCATTACAACCCAGCGATCACAACAAGGAGTTTCCGCTGTATCCTGCTAGTGTTTTTATAACTAAAAAGGGAATTCACCTTCACTAAAGTCACTGTAGTGGCTGTACATGTTGTAGAGCAGATTGTATACTTCTGAAAGGCCTGCACACCTTAAAACATTTGCAGTTGTTGCAGAGTAATTACCTGGTTTTCAGTGGACTGATCTCTTTGTAGTAGTTGTGCATGTTGTGGTAGAACAGACCTACAATGGTGGTCTGACCTGCAGGGTAGGGGAAGGAATGAATGAGGGGACAGAGAAACGCAGGTGTGACTCTCAGGAGACAAACAGCTAAAACCATAGATCTTTACCAGCACTGAGAGAATGGCCATTTTCAGGGTTAGAGAAGAAGGGCAAGGACTTCATTAGCACTGACCTGTCACTGGGTGCTAACACAGGGGCGCTAATAACAGCCCTGTGTACTCACACCCATGTAAGAAAGGGTTTGCGGGAGAACTGAAGAGCAAGAGCTAATGTTGTTAAAATAGCCAGGACAAAATCGCACTGGCTTCATACTCTGTGAACTGCCACCTCCTTCAGGCACAAATGTAATTAGAATTCAAACCCTGGTGAAGTTCTCACCTGCACACTGAGACATTCTGACACATGACACAGGTGGAGTTTGGCAGGCAAACTAAATGCAAAAAAATAAAATTTACAGCAGAATGAATTAAAAACAAGAAGCACAAATAAGGGGCCGTGAAACACCTTTCTGTCACGTGAGAGATCAGCTTAAAGCAAATAACTGCAGAGATCTGAAGATACCGCAAATAGCAACATGGATGACATTAAAAATTGAAGTTATAATTAGAGCTCATAAAGCAAGGCCTGTTTCCATGGCTTGCAATTACTCTGGCTAGAGAAATAAAGAGTTGCTTTTTGTGTGTTTAATTGCAGGATAAACCCTTCGGCCCATGTTTGTATCAAAGCACATGTCCACACTCACATGTAGTACCGGGGATTTTCTGCCAGAGAGCAACATTTATATTTAGTTTTTCATAATGGCCTTTGGATAGATGATTAAAAGTGTACCGTTTACATGTAAGCATAGCAAATGCCCACTTTGTCGGCAGGGTAGAGACCAGAGCCCAGAGCACTCTGACACTCCGATCCATACACTGAGTTTATAAAGTGCTCTAAAAGTGCTATAATTACTATCACTTTGTATTTTAAAACAAAACATTAAGGAAGAAGACCTTATGTCAAAAATGTAAGCAAATAAAAGAGCCTATTAGCGCATGTCCCTATCTAATAGGTCTGCTCAATAACTAAATGTTTCTCTCTCTCTCTCTCTCTCTCTCTCTCTCTCTCTCTCTCTCTCTCTCTCTCTCTCTCTCTCTCTCTCCATTCTATCTCTCCCTCTGTCCCTAACACACAATCAGATATATTTCTTATCTTTCCCACTGTCTACATGACCCTAAAGTCAACTTCAATAACAGGCCATGCCTTCACCTCCTGTAAAATGGGCTGAAGGGAGTCATTATTCCTGGCAATAATCGTACACATTACCTTCCCTATCCACCCCCACACCTTCCCTATCCACCCCCTATGCCCTCTCTATCCACCACCACACCCTCCCTATCCACCCCCTACACCCTCCCTATCCACCCCCACACCTTCCCACACCATCCACTCTGATGTTCATCTTCTGCCAGTTATAATCAGTCTGCCTGCCAGTTTCAACTGTTAGTGATTTCATCAGAAGGAAAGGCAGTTGCTCTCTGAGGAGGGTTCAGAGAAATAGCACAGAGTGTTGGAGATGTGTATGAGAAAGCAGAAGTCCAACATCTTGACCTGTCAACAACAAAAAGCTCCTCGTGGAAAAGTTAGTAACAGTCAAGGCTCCATGTCCTTCACTGTGCTAAGAGAGGAAATTCACTTGCAATGGGACTGGACAGGCTGTACTCACTCTGGTTGCTGAAGGCCTCGCCCGGAACAGAAATGTAGTTTTTGCCTTGCATTGGGAAACGATAGTGGCCTACGTTAAGGCTCTGAGGGATCTTCATCAAAGCATAATCTGTGGAAGGGGGGTTGATGAGAGACGTTAAACAAACCACCGCAATACTGAAGCAGAACGCAATGTAAAAAATCCTGGGCTAAAGTCAAAGTCCAGCCGCACTGATCGAGAGGCTCTGCGTGAGCTTCATGTATGACAGAGGGGTGGATCACAGACACCGGACAAAAAAAACCTGGACTGTCCACAAACAAACAAAAACAAAAGTGACAAACATGTCAAAGTCGTTTGTTAATACTCGTCTGTTATCTGTCATCTGAAAATAAAAACAGCTTTGAAGTTTGATTTCCACTCCAATCAGTCGCCTGCACTGCTTCAACTTTTTATCATTGACCTCAGAAGGGGAAATCTCTGCTGAAAAGTCCTGATTCGATTTCCCGTTTCATACTGCTAAAGATGTTGATGTAATGTCTTTCATGTTTCCAATCAAGCCCTTGTAATTAACGAAAGAAGCACACAATCAGAGGACCAGCATCATCCAGAGATAACTTTTGAAAAAGACCTCACACTAATGCCAGTAAAGACTCCAGAAGAATGCAGATATCAAGTAAAAATTCATATTTCATATTTGCAAAAAAATAATCACTTTGCACACTGTATCTACAAGTGATTTGTCTGCTAAATAAAATTTTCTGGCAAATTGAAATATTCTCCATGAAAATAAACCTGATCTTATCTCCTTGTTGTGGCCAATGTGATTTTGACTTTTCTCATTCTGAATTTATTCAGTTTATGTTGCTTCCAGCTCAGCTTGTGCCAGATGTTTTGGTGTTGGACATTTCACGGCACCATGCAGAGCAGCCAAGTGTAACCTGGAGGAGGGCTACAACATTCTCTTCTAAGCAGCCATCAACTGACATAACCGAGGCACCACCTGCTCAAAGACGGAGATATCCTGGCCAATTTACACCCTCCCTCAGTTGCCAGAACAATGTCAAACTTATCTTGCACTGTAACATTCCCCGTCACTTAATTATAATGGAACAGTCCATGGTTATGTCAACATCCTGTAAAAGTTACTTAGTATACATAAATTTTGATATGTGTAAATACATTTATGTAAGTGCCACTCACATGAACCAAACCCAGACATGAAAAATCCCAGTGACTGTTGTAAACAAATACATTTACCAAATGTGAAGAACATTCACCATAGTGAATCCCACTGGAATGGCAGCTAAGGTTGCCAATAACCCGTTACTCCTACGATGTCACTGAAAAAGGGGCGTGGCTACAGGTGAAAGGCTGACCTGCTACAGCTGACTTTCCCCCAATGGAAATGGCTTCCTCAGCACTGGACTCCAAGTTAGAAACCAAGTGGACCATCACTTTGTCAACTGTCTCAATTAGACCACTGACCATGTTCGTTGATTCCTATGAGAATAAAACACAAAAACGTTTTTGTTTTATATATTTATAATATATATTATATATTTATAATTATATTTATAATATTTATAATTACCACTGCTAGGCTTTTTTAATGGAACTATTTTAACAATTAACAAATATTTTCACTGACAAAATTTAGGTTTTGTTTCCATTGGTACAAGAAGAATCTGCATTTGACACAAGTGTCTGTCCATCTCCATCTTAATTCTGTACAGCGAGCAGCCTTAGCTTACTGTCACTCGATCTGCACTGACATTAAAATCTGAAACCAGTGATATCTTCTGAGCAGCTCTTGTCATCCCAGAAATCCTACATACATCAGGCGATTAGTTGTCCCAACTCCTTAGATGTGGCCGTCTGTGTGAATAATTTTCCCATGTTCTGTGACCATACCTTCCCGCACCTGTACCTCCCATGCTGACCCATGCTGACCCACGCTCACTCACCTCATCCATGTCGGGCAGCCCTGGCAAGGACAGACATTCATCCACACTTTTCAGAAAGGCCTGTGGTCAAGACAAATACACGCTGCTTTAAAAGGGAAGCAGTCGTTTCACAGAGACCGCCACTGAGATCAAGTCAGATTACAGGCATTGTTTAAAGTGAAACTGTCTTAATTTACAAGAAATTTATTAACGTTGTTTCATAGGGATGAGCTGAATTGAAACGAGTCATTGCTCTGCTAAAAATCTATAGTGAATTAAGTGAATTAACATCATATGGATTTCTGCAATGGGGAAAATATTTCATAGTAAAATCAGGTGAAAGAAGGCGAGGCAAAACTAGATGCATACTAAATATGGAATCAGAGGTTTTCATAAAAACGTTACGTTTGTATCCAAAGGCTAATGCTGTTGTACCTTTGAAAACATGCTTAATCTAAACATTAACTTGGAGTGATAAATTTATCCTGTGCATTACCTGAGTCAAGCTGTCGGCTGTCTTGTACGAAATGATCTCATTGGGTAGACTGGTGGACACAGAGTCCAGAAAGCCCAACATGGAGTCAGGGTAATGGTGGTTTTGGATCTTCACTGACAGGTTGGTGATGACTGGGTGATAGGCATCAGTCTGCAGCATTTTGAGTCAATGTGAAATTACTTTACAATAAATCCGATTAATCATGACTAAATGATCCAAACCACACCCAAACCTATAAACACCATACCACCTTATTTTCCATTCATTCCAGTGATTCACTACTCCTTCTTCCAATAAGAAACTCAAAGCCAAAGAAATTATTAAATGTACGGTTTTGACAGAAAAAAAAAACACCAAGGAAGTACAAAACAAGAGCAGGGACTCCTGAGGTAACAGATTAACATTAGCGCTAGAAGTTAGAAAAGATTAATATCAGAGCCTAAGTTCACAAAGTCAGGCTTTGTGTGCACTGTGGCTTGGTAAACAATACAGGCCCAGAGCATGTGCAATTGATACACCTTTTTTCAATTTGTGCTGAGGATAGGGGAGCGAATGTTCCATAAACATGAATTGTTTTTTATTTACACTTCTATGGGCTATGTTGTTTGTGAGTTAGCTGAGCCTCTAACATTGGCCTTGGATCAATTCATCATCCAGGGATTTTATCATTAAAGACTGTTTCACCAGTTTATGTGATTTTTTTTTTGTTTGTTTGCTGAAAAGGTTATCCAAGGGCTGTAACTAAATGTAGTGCTACACTGCTATACCTGGAGTCTCCTTAATCTCCTCTGTGCTACCGTGAGCTGAAAGGTCAAGGTCAACTGAGGTCAACGCTAAAGGCACTGTGATAATGAGGTCACACTGCTGTTCTCTTAGGTAGACGTTACAGTAGCACCTGTAGCAAGACATATTGTTTATAAGAGGGAAAATATCTACTGAACAAATACTGGGCACCCCCTCCCACCTCCCTGAAAAGACACAGGGTAGTCCTCTTGGTACCCTGGAAGTTTCCATAGACCCACCCAGGTGTAGATGTCTATGGCTGAACCCCTGAGACAAACCTTCATCCACCTGGTGAGTCCTCACTTACCAGGTAATCCACTGTAGATGAGGCAGGCTGAGGAGCATTCATTGTTGTCGAGGAAATGGCATAGTCATCTGTAAGTGCAAAAGATAGCACAGGTAACCTGTCCAATGTTTGTCCAAACTGAACATTTCACACGAACCCATGCTTTTTAACTAAACCAAGCGTCATTTTACAACAAATCTGTAATGTGTGTCCTTTGTAAACTTTCTCAGAGACTACTTACATTAGTACTTAATGTACTACATTCTACCACTGGCAGCCAATGACAAAACACAGGAGTTCACTTGACTAAAACTCTCATATTGTTATGGCTATCTTCACAGAAAAACCACTATGCCGGTAAAAATAATTTGTTTAAATAAATTAATAGGATTCTTGGGTTCAAAAGCAAAAACAAATTCACTGGAGATTTGGCACACAATCTAGAGTACTTAGACATATTTTCAGGCTTTCAATCAATCAATTATTGAAATTTTATGGTAAGTAAATGGGTTTCCATCCTCAACCACATTTACATATGCAAATAGGATCGCAGCGGACGTTCAGTTAACTGATGCTGTCTCATGCATAGCACTGAGGTCACAGGGAGCTTGTGCTGCTATACTCGATACAGAATTATAAAGAGGTGTGGCCTAAGTAAGACAGAGTTCTGCCTTGCTCCTCTGCTCCACAACACACCAAAGAGAACTGCGTCGCCACGTTTCCGATTCACTCCTGTGGTCCCTTTAACTCGAGGTCGCTGTGAAGAGACGTAGCCGCGTACCACTGGCATGCCTCATGCCGTCACCCAGCGCATAACTACATGGCTTAATTGGAATCTGACACGTGCAGGGATACAGGCACGTGGCTCCAAATCAGGAATAAACTGCCTGGGAATACAAGCTTTTTTTCATAAAAATATTTTTATGCTTAACATCAACTTCTGACTGAGCTAATTTCCCACGCATCTGTCCTTTAAACTTACAACAATTCTGGCACAACATGAAAATCACAGACTAGTGTTCCTCATGGGAATTAAACGTGTCCATACAAAGTAATTCCCTCCTCCAGCCAGACACTGGCACGGCGGTGTTATATAAAGAAAAATTCCCATTCCTATATTTAAGACACTTATCATGATGCCTGCCAGCCTTGACACTGTTATTGTAATGACACAGAATTACAACCACAGCAGTATCAGACAACCGCACAGCAAGAGGCTGACAAGCCTTAACACTGCATTCATTCAGAGTCCGATAGTTTCAGGGACCCTTAACCCCTACTGAAAAAGGGGAATTTCTGACACGGATATTAGTCCAAAACAAGACCCCTTCTCAAGTTCTGTTTTCACAGACGCACCTGCATCAGGTTTAGGGCACCAAAGTAGCCCCATTTCAGAGAACCACCACCCCCCGCCCCACCAAAATCTCATCAGCCGTGCCCATGGACAAACTATTTTCAGGTTTTTTAAATGTGCACCGGGAGTCGTCGAAGAGAGTAAAGAGAGAATTACTGGACTCTGACTGCAAGATATTTCTTTAACAACAAAAACAATAGCAAAAACGTAATCCTTCAAGTATGTAAAATGATACAATTTAAATACTTGTGCTTGATTACTTCCTCTAGTAAAGCCCTACAGAAAATTAAAGCACAGCTGACAGCAGAACATATCCTCCACCCTCACATTATCGGTTCCACAGACCTCCAGTGTGTCGTCCTTCCATTCTCTATCCTGTTCTCATTATTAATCCAATCATATCCACTTAATTGCATCATTATTTCCCCACTCAGAAATGTTCCTATCCATGAGCTCTTACAACCAACCATTTTTGTCCTTTTTATTTTTAATGACAAAAAGACTCAGAAACCACCTTAAATGTACTATGGTCTGAGTCAAGCTTTTCTCTCTGTCTGTTGTAGAACCTGCAGCTCACTTTGAGTAGAAGCTACTGGAGCAGGGGATTAAGGAGGATATAATCGTTAGGCAGTGTGGGAGGTAACTATGCTATGGATGCTGAGGTCCTGCCATTGTCTCCGATGGAAAAACAAGTGCGGACATTTCAGCACCTCCGCAAAGGACCTGCATAAATACGAATGACGTGACTCATTTGTACTTCTTACCGCCTTCCTGTGAGACTGCCTTACTTGGTGATAAGTAATACACGGGATGGGCAGAAACATACAGTTCACATGAGCAGCTAGCAACCACTTTAAAATAAATGAATAGATCAGAACACTCATCTTTAAACCTTAAAAGCAGTCATAACATTTGGAAAGGTTTATGTACGGAGAGGCTTTTAAACTGTATATTCAAAACGGCCAGTTTCTTAAGTACGTTGAAATCAAATAAACATTGGTGAGACAACTTAACGAAAAAGAAGTGCAACTGTGTTTGCTCATGGAAAAAAGAAAAAAAAACTACTGTGCTGATTTTAACGTTAGAGACAAAAGTCAGTGTGAAAAATGCCTCCAGGGTAAAGTTGGGTTCCCTTCAGGACCAAACAAGTGTGACACATTGTTGACATACTCCTGACTCTTCATTAAAAGAATAACACTGGAGAAAGTCATTAAAAAGAAATTAAATACAAACACATCCAAAGCTCTAACCTGTCAAACAGCACAAACGAAACGGACACGTGGGAAATCTGTCACATGTTCGTTCCAAACCCTCAGCAAGAACAATTCATAGTTTCATACTGTTATATACATCAAAACCGATGGTCAAAATTGTTTAATTTCATAAGATTAATACTGTTGGGCTCTTGCCTGGTAACACGTCTTTGTTTTGTATGACAATGGAAATTAATTTTTGGAGCTGCAGTCATATTTGTTTCGGTGCTTGACAATGTGCTATAGGGGATTATGAAATGAATAAACATTTGCAGGACACCCCGATGAGTACATTCACGAAAACAAAGGGCCCCCCCACCCCTTTTCACGGTCACTGTCATTTATGCACAAACACTGTAGCATCAGCCTTAGGGTTATGACAAACGCACGAAAACGCAGATGTTACAGTATTTCCTCTCACTGGACGATGTCTATGAAAACGGAGTACTGGTCCATGCAGATGCCCCACAAAACAAAAACGTCAGTCCTCACAGTTTAAACTTTCCCACACAACTCTGAGTGAATTACGGTCAAAATCTGTTTTTCCTTTGCGCTCAATATCCTTGTGCCTTTCCTAACAGCTCTTCCCTATCGTTTTTCAATATCCTGCAGACCATTCAGAGCAGTGCTGTCATTTAAAATGTGACATTTTCTTCCTCCATATTTCTGCTCTTGTCCTCTTCCCTGTCCACACTTTGCCCATGCTATATAATGCCGACACCAAGAGTTTGGCCGCTTTATTTTCTTATTGTCAGATGTTGTACCAATGCATGGAATGTGGCACAGCCCCAGGAGGAAATTAATTAATAATCCTCTGTTCCCTGGATGGCAGACACCTGCATGACTCCAGATGAAATCGTCAATATTGCTGAAATGAAAATGCCACCAAAAAAAGTAAAGCTACAAGTTATATCAATGCCGGGCCCCGTGTGAAGTGCCATCGCTGAATGCTGTACATTCTGTACCCTTCCCCACAGCTGCACTTGTCTGCATGTTTGCCCACCTGTGGCAAATTTGTAGTAGAGCCAGACTTCATCAGGCGAGAGGGCCCTCTCCCAGATAATGAACTCGTCAAAGGCCCCCGTCACATAGTGCCTGTAGGACTGATCGCCTCCTGTCCCGATGACCAGGTCTGTGTAGGTGTCCCCGTAGTTCCCAGAGACGCTGCCCTCAGGGTCGCCGACATCGAACGTCCCATTCACGTAGACTTTCAGCCCATCCCGTAAAGTCCAGGTGAACAGAACATGGGTCCAGTAAGGACCTGGGAACAGAGACAGGGCGATCATATGAGCAAATTGCTTGCATTGGAACAATAAGAGCCAGAATGTACAGAGAACAAGGAGAGAACGTGCTGTTTTTTCAAAAGCACAGATGCATCCAGCGTATGGTTTTTAATGCTTCACAGATGCTCTACCGCCAGTTGTAGAGCTTGGCTCAACATTACATTCCAATTTAATAAAAGGAGAAAGGCTGGGGTACAGAAACAGGATTCGATAAAAGGGTTCTCAGCAGGGGTGCAGTAATGCATTCAGACAAACAGAGAGTGTAAGCCCAAAGCTCACATAAGCGGTAATCGCTCTCAGTATGGGGGGAACGCCTTTGCCGTTTTCCATGTCGCACGGTACATGAAAGGGGAACCGCCCGCATGGCTGCCGCCTCACCCGCCCCAGCAGGCATGTGCGTCCTCATGATGTTTCTGAGGACACAATCCTGGAGAGATGGTCTACACACCAGGACACAAAACACCAGCAAGGGACTACAACCTTCCCCATGGTGCGTTTACGACCCTCACTTCAGAAGTCCATCACATACCTCCCAAGATGAACCAGTGCAATTGCAAACAAAAATGAGATTACCACACACAAATCCACATTGCACATTTAGTCATTACATTTGGCTGAGCCATCTTAAATAATAGTAACGCAATTACTTCAAAAACCAGAGACTATTTTCATAAGTGTGGCTCTGGTAGGGGGGTTGATCCAGTTAAATGTTATTTCTGATGGGTAAGAGACAGCACCAGTTAAACTCCTTCAAATGAACATTTAGTACTAAATGCATCTTAAAGTGTAACCTAAGAGTGAGTGAATTGTTTATCAGGCCTGAGTGTTTAAAACGTCTCTGAACATGGAAGCAGGAGATCACCACAAGTGTGGATGACGTTTTGCCCCTTTCAACTTGCACCCCCATTCTGACCTTGTCTTGCACATCCATTATGGTGAAATAATGTCTTACTCAGGAAGCTTTTAAATCAACATCAATGCAAACATTAACGAGAAAGAGCATAAAATCAAAACATGAAGCCTGTGAAGTTCAGAAAGGCATGCAAAGGACCGAGACCAGGGCACGTGTCAGCAGGACACAGTCTCTGCGAGGATCACTGCCCTGACTATGACCAAGCCTCTTACACAGTACCCAGCCGAACCAAGATGTTGGTGTGTGTAGCAGAAGGACAACAACATGTCCTGGTCTGAAGAAAAGAGTCTATTACAGGACAAAAAACAGTGCTGTAACCAGTTCTCCAACGACAAATGTTGCTGTCTGCAATTGTTCTAAGCAGGGTTTTACATACAGCTGAATACTGTCATGATAAATAACCACTACTACACCCTGTGGCCTCTAAAGAAGATTTATTATGAACAACAGAGTTTGGGACCATAATGTAAGAGGTAATAATGCACTGCTATGGACTGCAGTAGACTGTTATGAAGGATTCAAATGTAGATGTCAAAAGCCCGTTGAGATTGTCAATGGTCACGCCAGGTTTTGATGGCAATCTTATAAAACATGAGGGTTATATATTAATCAGACACTTGTGTAAGAACAGTACATGCACAACAGAACCCTGAATTAGTAAATGTAAAAAAGGAACTTCTTATAACGCTCAACCCAACCCTTGAGGCAGAAACACAAACCCATTGCTGAAGAAGAACAGCTAACATGAAATCCTCATTATTCACAAAAGAGTTGACAGGCATCGGTACCTGGAAGTTCAATGTTGGCCTTCCAACGCTTGAAGTTTCCACGGGTGTAGAACTCCACGTAGCCGCCATAGGCATTGGCGTAGACCGAGAAGCCGTTAGATATGACCTTCCCTCCAGAGGCGACAGCAAAGCGTGATTGAGCCTCTTGATTCTTCCAAAAGAAGGAGAACGTGATCCCTGTGGGACACAGAGAAATAGCGAAAAACCACTACCTGGTACGGTAAGTCCACACCCTCAGTGTACGAGTGACATAACGTTATGATAAAGGGAACAGATTTAGTCAAATCTGACTAATAAAGAAAATCTAAATTATTATTGTATAAGTAAAATGTGGCACATTCATCATAATAAAGCTGTGAACATATTTTATAATTATATTAAATAAATAATAAGTAAAACTGGCAATGTTACATCCACTGTAAACGGTACGCATGTAAGTAAAATAAACACTCATCAGCTCATTACAAACAGGCGATGACTTATCAAGCCAATGTGTTTATGAGGGCAAAACAGAAAATATTTTCTCCAACTTTGATACAAGCACCAGGGGAGGCTCACATTTAATGATGTGAAATCACAGGGGATAAACAAGCTAATGTCATTTCCTCTAGATAAACTTGTACTTTGAAATAGATATGCTCTCCTTGTACATACAAACAAACTGTCAAAGTCATGGCAGATATGGCAAGGCACACTGGAGCCAAACGAGTTTGAGGGTGAGGAACGCCCCGTTCCGTTCCCTTCTTGTGACCCTTGATCTGTCTGAGGTGAGCGTGACTTACCCTCTGGGCCACAAGTGGTCGGGTCACTGATGCACGAGTTCTTGTAGTTCCCAAAATGCAGAAACGTGGCTCCACTGTCTCCATTGAGATAGATCCCCTTGTTGACCATGCCTTCTACAATATCTAAAAGTGGGGATAAATGGCCAAGGAACATTATTTTGCCTGATCCTACACGTACTACATGAATCTTCCAAGGTGCACCTGGACTGAGTTTTTCAGGCAGTGATGTCATGCAATGAAAAGCACTATGACAGATGGGTGAAAGCATCCAGATTCAACCAAGATCAAATCAAATTAGGATCTAAATTAAAGGCTTTCACAGAGTGTAACCAGAGCTCTGCTGAGGCCAGTAATCCACTGATGTGAGTTATTCCACTGTGGACCGCACATAAACCAAACTCCATCTGAAAGCCTGCTGTCAACTTTATCTGCCTCCTGAGAGGCAAGTTTATAGCTTATGTCACCTTAGCCAGACATACAACACGTCCTAACTGACAAAAAGCACACACACATTTCTGTAGCAGTTCATCAGTTTATAGTGTACAAACATGTAAGCAGAAAATCACAGGAACATTATTTATAAACTGTATTATTGGGTTACTTAGTAACTGCAGGCTTCTGTTGATTGGAATGTATGCTGATATTAAAGGAGAAATCTTCCATCTTTCATTCCTGATGTCACTCTGTCCTTAAAGTTGTCCGCAGTAAAGTTCACCTCTCCTTGCTTTCTGTTTAAAACCGATCTAGTGCTTGCTTAGCATATTTCCTCACTTTGTTTATTTATGTAAGATGTTTGGTCACAGTGGAGCTTCAATTAGCGACAAGTGGCATTTAATTACACGTCATTCCAGGCAAATCTTCTGAAAAACTTGGTCGCTCAAGCTGTGGTCAGAAAGATATTGAGATCTCATACACGTGTAGGAACTTTCTGGGAATGGATCCTACAACTCTCAGATTATACAGAGCAGCACGATGGCATGCCGACCTTATTATAATTGAACTGGACTTGTGATTCAAGTTCCACTGACAGCCCTTCCAGAATGCCCCCTTTACCATAAAACTTAAACACACATTAATTCAGTGAAATTCACAGATCTGTTGTCGTCGATATGAACAACTTATATAATGCAACAATATATAGGAGGGGAAATAAAATGCACACATAGATCCTGAAACACCATGCAACATTAGCATCTGTCGGTTAAAACAACAGGCAGAGCCCTCTGGACAAACGCACGAGTGTGTAAGGTCAAGGTTGTGTCTCACCTACAGCTGCAGAAACGTTAGTGTAGGCAGAGTCGTTGGTATACACAGAGGAAGAGTTATGAAAGGGGGGAAGCACAGTGTGGTTGTGGATCGTGAGCGCTGGAACAGGAGTCACATGAAAAACAAACAAACAGGTAGGTCAGGTGATTCAGCCAAACAAGCACAACGACCACAGACAACATGGTGGCAGACAAAAATGGAACATTGTCATGCTGGCTGGACAATGGGAAGAGAAGGACAGATGGTGTGATGGATGACAGGGGTGGGGAGATGGGTGAAGTACACAGCATACCTTAAACAAGAAACTGAAGCCAAACTTTCCCCTTTGTGCAAGAACCTCTGATCTTGCTGTCAACCATTTCACCCTGTGCCAAGTTATGATTTTACCTGTTCTGCACATTCATATTTTCTTTCTAAGACGGCAACGTTAAAAATAATTTAAAACACATATATACAAATGTTTATTTTATCAGTTAGAACATGAATTTACCATTGTCGTGAGTCATAAAAAGATGGAGGGGTATTACAGTTATTTAGTGTCAGATTAAATACAGGCCAAAAAGACTGTCCATTTTCAAAGGTGTACCACTAAGTAAAAGGGGTGCATACAGGGCCAGCTGTCACCTTTTGGTGGCCTTAAGTAGAATCCGACTTTGACAAAGTTGTGTGAGAAGTCCACGCGTGTATGATGCTGGTCTGGTATCATAGACATATTGTGTATTTTTAGAAAAAGACAACGTGGAGAACCCACTAAATTAAGAATCAGCAAATGTAATTAAAATAAATAAATGTTGGCATGTCTTTTGTGTTTTATTTATTTCCTTTTTAAATTCATATTCTGTGCAACTGAGTTCTTGTAACGGTAGCTGCTAAATAACGTTAATTTGTTAAAATTACATTGCACCAGTTTTAAAAGTTTGGCGCAGCAGAATGAATTCAACTGGCTTGTGGTCGCAGCCGTGGGTTAACGTTTATTTATTTATGTGTTATAACGGCTTTGATTACATCGCCAAACAACATTAAATACCAGAAATAACACAGTTTTCTAACAGTAAATCCTGTCATTTTCTTTCTCTTTTTCTGTCTGTAGTGGCCGTTACTATAACACGTGCCTTGCGGCCTGGTGTTCCAACGATTATACCGGTGAAGTACGTAGGATTTTCTCACAGTGCACTTCACCCGTCTAACTGTGCTACCGTGGCGTATGTGGTAGGATTTTATCACTATGCACGTCTCCCCGTGAAACTATGCTACCCTGCTGTGTATCGTACGATTTTTGATAATGAAAAATACGCGTTCGTTCATATGAGTAGGATTATCTGATAAGGTAGGACAAATGGATGGTTATAACTATCGTTCTGTGCTACTGGGCAGGACATTCTCACGGGGTAGGACAAATCGTTAGAACACCGGCCCTGGCTTCATATGATATAAAGGTGTCTGAGCGCTGCGTATCCATGTCATGCATGGGGGGATCTAGACCTTGCATTTCAACACATCCAACTACCTGGCATCGGTTTCCATTGGCTGATTTTCCTTTAAGGCGCGCGCTTCTTTAATCTTAGATGATCCTGCGACTATGATATACTGTACTGCGCCTACAATTATTCAAAAAGACAGTAAAAGGCGCATTAACTAGCATTCGCTGCCCAGGCTGTTACCTTAAAAACTACATAACAGTTGCGAAGTGCTGCTGCATATTACTGGTATAACGTGGAATTTTCACCTGACCTGCAAAATGTACAATAAGTTTTTTTTTTTTTTTTTTTTTTTATAGTACAGTGTAGTTACATAACAAACCAGTCTTTCTCTTTTTTTCCTTTTCAAAACGCCACAGAACGTGATAAATCACCCCATAACACACACGATATGCGACTATTTATTTTTGTATTTCAACGAGTTTAAGTAAGATGGTACTGTAGATGTGTCGTATTCCACTCAAACAGTTTGGGGGATATCTATGGCCTTTGACTTTCGAATTAGATTTTAAATTATTAAATTGAATAAGCATGTTCTCCCACCGATTAGATTAGGGAACATCCCAAAATTGAAACACCAAACCTAAGTGAGGTCCAGGTAATGCAATTAAAGTCCGTAGAGCGCGCACACAGATTTTTTTCTCTACTGTGAAGCATACACCTGTTTACATACTTATATTACTTCCATTCACATGACCTGTTCTGTTTCCAATCTCGTCCCACAATCCACGTATTCCGTCCACCGCATCAAGCGGCCAGTAATGCGATGCTGTGGCCAACACCTTCAGGCCTAAAAAGGTGATGAGCGAATAGAAGTGATTTACTCATTGTTACATTCACACTTTGCTTCATTTGCGCGACGTACTCCAGGTTCTGGCGTGTAAACAACATGTTACTTGAAATTAGAAAAAGAAACGGCATGGTCCGTTATAACAAAATAATGATTAAATTCAACATCCTGAACTGGTAAACATTTTGACCTCCGTTTACAGTGTAAAAGAAAAGACAAGTTTATTGATGTTTAAAATAAGACAATAAACTTGGTGGGCAGTTATACTTTACGCATTTATGTTTTGTAAATATATAAATTAAACGTTTTGTTGTACGCAATTACATAATAGTACTATTGCGTAATGTGGATGTTACCGCCGGTAGCCTTTTCAAACCAACAGCACTGCTGTCTTGTACCACATTTACGCCTGTGATAAACCACAACGTGTCGTAACATAATGTTGCTGCGCATTGCAACTATAATATATATATTACAATATTATTATTACGAACCTTAAACATCACTTAAATAAACACTTACCTGGATGGTCTGAGGGCGCCGTGGTCTGATCATTAATCTATAATTAGATCCACAAAACAGAATTTCTACAATGAACTCGTGTATTGCATAAATCTAACAATTTTTATAGAGCAATAAATACCTGGATTATAGTTAGAAACGTGATTAAAGATGACACTCTGCAGAATCCCATGGCTGTTTTATGTCATTAAGCCGTTTGCGCATGTAAAGTATTGGTTTAAATCCCTAAAACACGACAGATCAGGAATGGAGCTCGCATTTTCACATTTGAGAAAAAAAGTTCGTAGTCGCTGCAAACTGTCCGAAAAAAGTTGCACGTATGTCAGCGTACAGGCATTTTAAGCAAGATACGGCTCGAGCCATAAAAAAAGTCTCGAAACAATGACAAAAGATTGAATAAACTCTTGAAGTTTTCACATTATCAGTTGGAGAAAAAAGAAAAACTCTGACCCTTATTTGCACAAATTTGTATTCCTTCACTCCAAACTGTATTATTGAGCTGACAAAGTTGTACAAGGTGGCTGTTCTGCACTGGGGTTTAGTAACAGCTGAACCCACGTCGGATCTTCAGTAAAAGATTTCAGCAGCATCGGCGCGCGTTGTCACACTGGGTGTGGAAATTCAAATTGTGATGTCATGCACTTCTAGGGATAGGACTGTGTGGACTTCACACAAGATTTATCACATGGTCAAGTTATGCTTGCAGTGCCCAGCACGTACAACTGTGTCGAAACCGATTATGTTCTTCTAATTAACACTCGCTAATAAAGATGTTATTTGTAGACGTCTACCTTTAAAACACGGGGAAACTCGATATATGCAATCTGTACCGTAGCCATCATAGATTAACATTCATTTTTAACAATTAGAAAAACAAGAATGCATAGAAAGGTGCAATTCATACACTAAACACTTTTCTTGGGATTCGATTTAATAAGTTACGCAGTATTGCCGTCCATCACATATTATTGTAGGTACTACGGAAAACAGGCAACATTGTAATTTATGTCTACCAAACTTTATAATCAAATTACATTTTAGATCGTTATAATTTGAAACGCAACCATAGCTTCAAAAACACCAAGAATACTGTAAATAAATTTATTGCAAAGCACTTTGACACAGCAGCGACTTATGGAAAAGTAAATAAATATGTACTTTCCTCAGGATTACTTTCAAGCATGCAATCCCACTCATTTATAGCTCTTTAAAGTCGCTCTTGGTACTTTTCTAATAATCCTGTATTGACTAAGGCCTTTCCTAATGACAGTCGATTTTACTCGGATTTGCCTACATCAAACAATAATCGGCTTGCCAACCCATCTCGTGGCAGAATGTTTAAGACAGCTGCTGTACCGGTTAATACAGAAATACAGTGTGACGCATAAACGCAAGATTCTTCATAAAGTTAAACAGCGCCGCCTTGTGGTTCATACGACTTCACGTCAACATTTAACATCGCTCATAACCAAGGAACAAAACCTCGAAAATAGTGCTGTGTATGTTTTGTTTAGGCGTGGTGAAGGCTGCATTGTCAATAGTTAACGCACCAAATGAAAATGTCTTGGGTAATTAACCAATTAGCGACAGAGTTCCCGTCAAATGGTCTTCCACATCCATAAGAACATACTTTTGAGTGGTCCTTTTAAATTTCCGATGACACCATATCAATACCGACTACCCACAGTGGACACATATTAAATAAAATACAGCTGTTTGGCACTCTGACAACTGGTCTATAATACTGCATGCCTAACATTTTGCATTCTAAATATTATTGCCAATTCTATACATAAAATTACATTCCCACCCACCTCGAAACATTCAGAGCCATTTTAAACATCAGATACACATGAAACAGCATGCATACGTCCCACTAGTGACATTTAAAACAAGCACCATCAAAAAAATCAAATGTAAGCTCTGACAGCTGTCTATGACTGACATGGCAAACCTGTATAGAAAATCCCTTTTAAGGTCCTTAGATAGCTGACACCTTTAAAAAAAATGCACCTCCGTGGAACAGGCTAGATTTTTATCACCCAGGGAAAAAAAAAAAGTAATAATAATTCAGTTCTATAAAAGATGTGCGAGATCCTATCTGAAACTTCACCTTTAAGGGCTACAATTCCATCACATATAGCCATCATACACATCAGTCCCACCAGTCAATGACCAAGACAGTGGTAAAATGAGTATGTCAAAGGTCACAAGATACCATGTCCATGAAATGCAGTGTATGTACTTGTGTGGATTTCTCTCCATCTTCCAAGGAAGGTTTACTCAGACCACAACTGGAGCACTACCACAGTACCAAAAGGACCAAATTCATCCCTGTAGCCCTAGTGGAACAAGTTAACTCACCATATACCCAGGCTGGCGTAACTACAGAAAAGGGTAAAAAGACTAAACCAGCAATGTTTGAAACCACTGGGGAAGGAGAAAAAAATAAATAAAGGGATAAGGCAGACTGATATAACTAGGACAGATCACAAAAGCATTTCATGCCCACCACACAGAACACTTAAATTTATAAGTGAGAGTACAGGGACAAAGACCTTTCAAAGAAGAAACCACTTTATTTACTTAAAAAAAAAAAAAAAAAACCACATGGGTAGTTTATTGTCAGGGCATAAATTATCAGAATGGAAAATGAAAATTGATTAAAAAAAAAAAAAAAAAAAAAAAAAAAAAAAAAAAAAAAAAAAAAAAAAAAAAAAAAACCTAAATACACAACATGAGCTCAAAAGGAGAGTAGATATATTTTCTTCAGCTGCAGATCTCACCGAAAGGCCGTTCGCACTTATCAGAATACTGGTCAAATGTCAGCATTGCATGGACCTCGCTATGAGGCCAGCATCAGGCCACGCCCCCTTACAGCTGCCTATAAAACTAGGCTGCCTGTGGCACACAGCTGGATCTTCACAGGTCATCTTCATCATCTGGCAGCGCTGTGGACTGGGCCACCTACAGGGCAAAGAAAGCAGGATGAACACTTGCACGCACGCACGCACGCACGCACGCACGCACGCACGCACGCACGCACGCACGCACACAGTTCACTGTACATGCAAGCTTGGGGAGAGCGAGCAAACTGTGCCAAAGTTGAATCTTTAACCCTTCAGGTACAAATATGAAAGTTACCTGTGAAATCAGTGAGCCTAGAACATCACTATATTTGCTGTTCAATCCAGGTATTCTTAACCAACAAACAAGCAAGTTCATATTCATGCTCTCGTATCTTATACTTCTAGGCTGACTACAGCCAACAGTACTTCCCCTCATTTCCAAAGCAACCTTGTTTACTAACTGAGACTGAGCGTATACCACACATGGTTGTCCCTAATCTAAGATGTATAACAGTGATTTGTTCAAATTAACCACTGCGCAAACTTGCATGTACAAAAGGCCTTAAATCGTAAATCTACCCAATTTGTATTGCGTGGTTGTATATAGGTTAATGTTTCTACATCCCTTACCTAAAAAAAATAGTGCAAACCAATGGACTACAAAGAAGCTCTCAGCAATCCACTTTAACTTACTTGAAGGTCCTCCTCATACTGTTTGGCCAGCTGTGGGTCCATTACCACCTCTGGAGGTGCAAGTGCTGGCATGGCCACAAACTCTAGGTTTGGGTCCCCAATCAGTTTTCTGGCCAGCCACAAGAACGGCTTCTCAAAGTTGTAATTGCTCTTAGCAGAGATGTCATAATACTGGGGAGGAAAATATGTGCAAGGTTACTAAAGAATTTTAAGAACTGCTATTATTTCTAGGAAACATTCCTGGACTCTGCAAGCAAAACTACAGCAAACCCCAAATTTTGCAGACAAAAGCAGTTGAATGCACATTGTCTGAATGTCAGGCCACTTGAAACTCATTCCTTGAAGCTCAATAACAAAACTACATAAGGATTTTCCTACTGCAGGTTTTTTTTTTTTTTTTTTTTTTTACTACACAATGAATAACAAAAAGTAACAGCCATTTCAGCCTTGCTGTCCTTCCTGCTACAATCAGTACATTTAACTATAATTGTTGCTGCAATTTCACATTTAAATCCTGTAGGTTCATCTCACCAGCAAAGTGTCCCAGATGTATAAAACCCCTGTAGTCCCAATAACAACTCTTACGTTTACCATAAGATAATTTCCATGCCAGTGAAGCTATTACTCAACAAGTTACAAAACTAAATCATATTTAATCAAGTAATAAAATTTTGCTGCTACCCCTAGTGACACTTAAACAGTTAATTCTTCTCACAAAGTATACATACACATGCATGAAATATTAACTCAGAAGGGCCAGTTCATCCAAATCATTGTCAATGTATGAATTTCTTAAAATGATGCTTACCTCAAAATTACCGACCTAAAATTCACCAATAACTGAATGGTACAGTTACTTGAAACTATATGGGTATGCACTTTGCCAATGTTACCGATATGAAATATTAACTTGCTCTGGGTCAATTCTAAAACCTTGGTTTGAAAACTTGATATAAGCCGATGACAAAAACCTACCTGAAGGTTCTTTTTTCTGTGAAAGACAATAGCCTTTGCCTTGACTTTCCTGTCCTTGATATCTACTTTATTTCCACAAAGGACAATGGGGATGTTCTCGCAGACCCGTACCAGGTCTCTGTGCCAGTTGGGAACATTTTTATATGTTACCCTAGATGTTACATCAAACATAATAATGGCACACTGAGCTGTGGAGAAAGAAAGCACAGTTAAGTCAAAACATTTTTAAAGCACTTGATATTACTTTATCTTGCAAAACTCAAAACACACATAGCACTGTAAAGTCAAACCGAGCAAATAAAACTGCAAAAGTGTTGGGGGGGGGGGAACAAACCAGATAGGAATTAATAACATTTAAGTTTGCAGTTACCAAACACCACTTCCAACATGTATGGAAGGGAAGGAATTTGAAGTTAACGTTTACTACGTAGAACCTAGTTACAGTGTTATAAAACCGCCTTCACAGTCTTGCTGATAACTGCTAAAACTACAGGCAATGGAAGAGAAGTCCATGTCAGTCAGTTAGCATCAATCAATATTAGGCACATCAGTTAATGCCAACACTGACTAAAGTAACTTGGGAGAAACAGCTGGGCGGCTGGGGAGGGGGGGTGGCGGGCTAATGTTCAGAAGTTCAAGCAGAGCAACATATTAAAGGTTTGAGGTTATTCTGAGTTGTACTTCCACACTACAATGGGGAATTAATAAGCATGGTGCAGATTTTCGCAACAATGAGGCGAGCCAGAAGTGAAGCTAGAATGTAGACAACACTGGCTACTTTTACACTACACAACAATTAGGAAAATGGAGATCTGGAACAAGTTGAATCTTATTTTAAACCAACTTCTGGGGTGCATCAGAGGAGTCTACTTACTGATAGAGGAATAACATTTTCTCTGATTATACTGGCACTAGGGGCAGGCTAGATTTTTGGTTAGAATCCCAATATTGATTGACATTTTGTATATTTTCAAACAGCCAAAGTAGCATGCATGTAGAATGTTACCCATTTAACCAGCAACTCTATACTTACAAGAAACACTACTTGCAGCAAAAATGAAACTTTATTAATGTCCGTAAAAACCATATAAAACAAACCAACTACTTATACTAAAAGTCATTACCAATTCAGCCAGTAAAAACTTTTTGCTTGTCTGGTTACAGAATGTGTGGAAGATGCTGTGGCTAAGGAAGATATGTTCGTGTGTGTACACAGTCAGACTTTTCACGTTCTGTTTGGTGTGCTTTCATTTCTACTGATTAAATTTGTTTTTGCCATCAGTTGTAATTTGCAAACTTTGTAAAATACTATTTGTACAAGAGATTGGGCCTTGTCAGAATTTTCATATCGAAACCATTTCTACACAATCGAAATAAACCTTTTTTCATAACCAATTTGTTATGCCATGTGGCACACTTATCTGACAGCACAGCTCACTGTACGGACCATGTGCCTTTTACTTTTACATGACAAGTAGAATACATTAACACACTGATGGCATATAAATACCAATTAAGGTTTAGCTCAAGATCTAGACATTAACAAAGGGATATATACAGACATTGCATGGATAATATGCAGGTTGAAATTACTGTTTCACATCCAACTGTTTTTTTAAGACTCTGAACACAGAGATTGTGTGATATAGAACAAAAAAGTGCCTATGTATGGAGTTTTATGGCAGCTTGTGCAAAAACTCATGGCAATCAGAATCAGTCTTGATAAAACAGTCACATGACCCACCAACAATTGGTACCAATCAAGCCAGTGAAATGCAAACTAGATAGCATGTCAAGATTGGTCACAGTACTTTATAAAAATGCAAGCTTACCCAATTAAGAAGTCTCTCCCTACCACCACAAATCCAACTCCACACAAATGTGTAGTCCATTATTTACCTACATCACTTTTGAGTGGTACCACAACTGGACAATTTCAAATGCAGTGCAGGTAAACTCATGGTGGCAGGCTAAACTCAGTCAAGTCTTACCTTGAATGTAATATCCATCACGGAGACCCCCAAACTTCTCCTGCCCAGCTGTATCCCACACATTGAATTTGATTGCTCCTCTGTTGGTATGAAAGACTAGAGGGTGGACTTCAACACCCAAAGTAGCTGCAAAACACAAGCCACGCTCATGGTAAATTATAGAGACAACAAATAGACACAATAAGCATTCATTCACCAACAGTTATGCATACAATTAACAGGCCAATCTTACCTACATACTTCTTCTCAAACTCTCCAGTCAAGTGACGCTTCACAAAGGTCGTTTTACCTGTTCCACCATCACCAACCAAAACAAGCTATGCCAAAAGAGAATCTATATTAGTCCAGGCACTCCAATGTCTCAACCAGTCTGTAGACAATCCAAATGACCACAAAGATGCAGCAATAGCTCAAAAAACTACTTACCTTAAACTGGACCTGGGGTTCTGCTTGCATTGCCATAATTAAAGCTTTTACCTAAAAAGATAAAAGTTCACATGACTTCTAATTAAACAGAAGCTCTGCCCAGCCCACACACTGACGTGTGATCTATATTCGTTCATTCATTCAGCCACGACCACATCTAGTCAGAAAGAAAAAGTGAGAACGCGGCAGTCTGATAGCACTAATCACGCTGCTGCGATGGAAGGAAAATAGTAATTTATGAATTTGCCTAAGCAACCTTAATGTCAAACAAGTGTATGACATGCATATTGAAACGTCTCAATTTAACGAGGGGTACATAAAACATTTTAAAACAAAGCCGTGAACGCATGAATGTTCCCTCCTTTAAGTTAAACTGACCCCAGGTCGGTGTATAAAGGGTGAACAATAGATGGGTGGGCGACTGTAACTAGCCAAACTGGCTTGCTGAACTTAACCTCTTTTAGTAGAACAAAGTCTCTCTCTCTGTCTCTCTCACTCTCTCTCTCTCTCACACACACACACACACACACACACACACACACAAAACGAGCGAAAGGGAAAAAGATAGTAAACTGTGCCTCTCTACCACACAAAGTCCGCAATCTGCCGTTCGTCGACTAAGTGACCAAGCAGCTGTTTTCTGATATTTCCCACCCTGCGTACTCTCCAGAGAAACCGAATTAATAACCTGCTATAAATAAGTACATGATCACTGCTTAAAAAACTGTTCGCGTTTTAAGGGAAAAGAGCAGCTGCTGCACGTCCTCTCCATTCAAAAGCCCGCCAAAGGGCTGAGCAGCTCACTATTGCCTTACTATTCACACAGCGACACCAACAGTTATTAAAAAACAGCAACAAAAAAAAACCCCGCACATGTACAAAATCCGTTCTTTGATATAATTTACCAGATATTTTAGATTACAAAGTGACCGTATTCCTACTTACTTACCCACCTTCCCGTCGTAAAGTACTACCCGTGTAGGATTTCAGAATTAAAATGGCTGATACGTTTTTTTGAAATACTTCTGACAACACACCCCTATCACGTGCATCTGTGTCTCCATGGTAACTCGCGGCAAGGCGGCGTTTGCAACCATAGACACAATATACAATAGATGGGTATTTCCGGGCTGTTTGTATTGGCTACGGAGCTCGAGAAGCGCCGCCATATTGGATAGTGCTTCGCTCACTGGTAGTGAAGCCATGGTTAATGGGCAGCGTCAAAATCGAAAGAATGAGTGTCATGCTATAATTCGCTGGCATTATAACAACATTTATAACATGTAGATTTATACTACTGCAGAGAAATTGTGAAATTTGTTGAACCCTTTCCCTAAATGTGTTTGCATATAATTGCAAGCGCGAAGCCCAAAGGTCATTCTCGGGCATTTTTATTAGTGGTTTTAAATTAAATTGTTTTATTGTAATAATAATAATAATAATAATAATAATAATAATATAAGGAAAATATGACATTAGTGAAGAAATATCTAAGTTGTGTAGCCCACGTAACATATTTTTAAAATTTGGGGTATGGCATTTTTGCCGTTAACAATAATGCAATGCCAAATTTATCTCGCTTGCATCTACTGTAGAGAAACAGTGGTACTTGACTTTTCTTGATATCAATGGTCATTTATGAATTTAGCAAAGTATATTAAAGCAACACTGAATTCAGCCTTTACATTTTTTCATCACAGAGACTACAGGGACTATCATTTCAATAAACTGGGATATATGCAGAATGCATTTCCATGTTTGTTAGCCTTTCTCTTGAAATTGGCAAATGTTGGCAACAGTATGGAGTACTGTGCAAAAAATATATGGGTTTTTCACATTCATATAAATGCCATTTTTGCCAAATAACAATTTAACAATAGGATACTAGGAGCTGTAGCTACATCAGTTTCAGAGTGGTTTATAACATATGCAAGTCAGTGTGATTTAAAAAAATCTCATTACTGTAAAATTACAAGAGAACTGCATCATAGCAGCCTGATGGCTAAATAGATAGACCATCAGACTGGGATGTGGAAGCGTCCTTGTTCAAATCCCACTTCAGTTACCAGGTTTGTCCCTGAGCAAGCCACTCTGTGATAACTCTCTGGATGCCAAATAATGGCTGCCCACTGCTACCCCAGGCACAGAATGAATTTCCTTGTCATGCAACTAATCAGAGATTAAGAAATATAAATAAACCATTGACTCACCTAGTTGGGAAAGCTCAAGGGTATCTGTGGTGAAATTGGCAGGTTTTTATACATAATGTACCAAAACCACAGTGGAACAATAACTATGCAGAATGTTTTAAATGCAGCATATTAGCAGTGCATTTAAGTTGAATTTCACTGCATACAAAACCACTGCAATCATGTGACCCAATTTGCACTTTGCTCAGGAAAGTCTTTTCATCCATCATGCAGTTCATTACTCCCCACCACAATTCAATCTTCGTTATGTAAACATACACATTAAAACATAACATTACATTGTCATTTGGCACACTTTTATCCAAAGTGACTTACAAGCGAGGGACAATTTTTTGTTTCGTGAGACGTTAAGTGCAGGAGTAGAGAGACATTTTTTTTTTTTAAACACAAGAAGCTGCAGAAGAATGCCCTTTTCAAGAGTTTTTTTTTTTTTTTTTTTTTAAACATTTGGAGAGAGGTTCCTGAGCACGCAAAGGCTGATAAGTTGTTCCATCCTCATTGGAATCACTAAGCTGAAGGTCTTTACTTGGGATCTTTTGCTGTGTGGTGTAGGGACCACTACACGCTGTCCACTGACTGAGCACAGTGGGGGAGAGGGAGTGTAGGTCTGGATGAGGGTGTTTAGGTAGGGAAGTGATGTTCAGTTCACCACTCTGTCAGTGAGTGTCAGAGCTTTGAACCTGAGGCAGGTAGCATCAGGAAGCCAGTGCAGGGAAATGTACAGTGGGGTGGTGTGTCTTTGGTTGTTGAAAAATAAGGTGTGCTCATGCATTTTGGATTATCTGGAGAAGCTTTATTGTACATGCTGGTAGTTTTATTAGCCGAGGATTGCAGTCGTCAAGATGAGAATGAGTGCTTGCACGAGGAGCCACTTAGCAGATTCAAAAAGGTACGGCCTGCTCTTTCCAATGCTGAAGATGGCAAATCTAAGTGCCCAAACAATGGAGAAGATGTGGTCAGCAAAGCTTATTTGGTCATCAGTGATGAGCCACAGCTTTATAGTAGACTTTCTGGGTCCAGGGCCAGCTGCTGAAGAGCCAAAACTGGTGCTGTATGGAAGTTCTAGCTGGCAAAAGCAGGACTTCTGTCTTGGAGAAACAGAGCTGAAGAGGTCTTCCTGTCACCCATGAGAGAATAATAAATCAACATTATATGCTTTATCACTCTCTCGCACGCGCGCACACTTTCTCTACATGGCTTAACTCAGTGCAAAGTGGTGCTGTTGCGATTGTAATCTAAAGAAAGCTTTCGTATACTAGAGTTTCAAAATTAATATAGGCCTATCCATTAACAGAATAAAGTGCCAATATTTAAAGTACGCCGTTGTCACAGTTGTGAACGTGCAAGGTTTTGTTCAGTTTGAGATTTTAAAACTACTTTTAAAAAGAGCATTGCTACTTATACATGCATGCAAGTATGAAAACGCTTTTTCAATATCCCTTTATGAAACGATTGCTGTAGCCCTGCTATACCTCTTTGCAGCCGCTTAGTGGCATCTCCGCGATCAGCCGTAGCGTGTTATACCCCAAGACGGCCGCTTGGTCGTGTTTCCGATGGCAACCTTTTGTTGAAACTTGTTTCTGGGAGTTGTTTCCTACTTCGCCAGCCGGAAAAGCGTTCGGCTGCGCTTTCCTCAACGCTTTTGGGAAGTTACATTATTGCCGACTCCTAACGCTACAAAGTAACATTCAGGTTCAAGATCGTACAAGTCCTGGAATTTTACAAATCCTGAAACACTTATGTTACGACCACCAGGCTGGTTCAATACAGAGTGAAGGTCGGCTGATGTTTATTTCGGATCAAGCGTAGATACTTAAAAGCGGTGTGATGAAAGACCGACTGGCCGAGTTGAAAGCCGTGAGTATCATTTACTTTTGGTTATAATTTAAACTTTAAAAGTCATCTTAACCTCAAATAGGTGAGCTGCTTGCAGGTCGGTCAGTGTGTGTGTGTGTGTGTGTGTGTGTGTGTGTATATATATATATAAAAAAAAAAAAAAAAAGACGGTGCGCATCATTGAGAACCACCCCATGATTAATTTAAAGGCTCAGTATAACCCCCCACCCCCCGTGTTTTCCTGATTAATTAAATGGTTTAATCACCGTCCTGCGTATTTAGGTAATTATTAATCGATTGTTTTTACAAGTCCACTTAATAAAATCGACTTCACGAAAGGTGTGTAGGTTACAGGGCGCATCCTAGAGATAGTGAACTCATAATTAATTTGATAAAGCCACGATTATCTAAGTGGTCTGCAGAAATTGGAAAATGTCTTTCTAGGTATAAAGGTTCGGTACTTGGGAAAATACGCAGTTATGATTTCATATGTGAGAACACATTATGACGACGCTGGTTCAGTAATTCCCACACATGACAAGCGTTTCATTCGCTTCACCAATTGATGTTTATAGTGGACATGGACATAACGCTGTGTGATAACCCTGAGAATAAGATATATATTTTCATTAGCAACTATTATAATGGGTAAGGTGGGTTATCGCTGAACTTTATGTAATTCACAGGGTGCTCCGCATTTCTGGATGAGCACCTTTGAACTGGGTAGGAGCGGTTTTCAAGTACTGTAAATATGAGCACTTCAAAGACTAGTAATAGCTCGTCACTTGTCTTCGACCCTCGGGGTGACGTCTCCGTCTATGCAGCCGACCTGCCGCCACACGCGGCAGTCGCTACTCTATATATATATATATATATATATATATATATATATTGTAACGGACCAGGGGGGCAGCGGGTTTCGAACCCGGACACAAGACAAGGGAGTAGCCCTCTGAGCCGACCTGCCGCGGCGGTCGCTACAATATATATCATAAAATCAGATCTTAATCCAAGCACCGTTTTCTATATCTATTTTCCCCCCTCGCATCGGCCAATATTCATCTTTGTTTACTGTACTTTATTAATCCCAGATGGAAACAATTTAGCTGCATTTAACCCATCAGTGGGCAGCCAGCCACATGCTGCACCCAGAAAGCTAGTGTTAAGTGTCTTGCTCAAAAACACACCTGGCTATGCTGGGATTTGAACCAGGAGGCTCCCACATCTTAGCCCGATGGTCTACCCATTGAACAACGAGGCCACCTTTGTTGAAAATGACAGTGTAATGGAGATGTTGGGACTCGAACCCGCCTAGCCAAAGCTCTCAGAGTTATTAGGATTGGACCGCTGATCTGAATACACAAATAACTACCCTAAATACCAAATTCCCTTGCTGCTGCTGCTGTAGCTGTACATTCATTAAATGAAAGTTGTAATAACTTTGTTAATCCTTTTAAACTTCAGTCTGTACATTTTAGGTTTAATTTTAGTTGTTAACATCAAGGTTGTTAGTGAAGATGAGCTGTTTTATGTGTAAAGGTTTTGTGTTCATGCATAATATAATAATGCAATAGTGCTGATGAAAGCTGTTTCTTCCCCACAACATTTCATTGCATATCTTGAAATCTTGTGAAAGTGATTTTGACAGTTTTGTTTTCCACTTCTGCAAATGGTTTAAATGTCAGTCAGAAGTCTGTAAGATGATTATCTGAATGATTTATTTTTTTCTCTTTAATATTAAAAAAGCAAAGTTAAGGTATTGCTTCTGTAAGTTGTTTTGATAAGTCTGTGAGGCATACCGAAATATTATTGTAATATGTGATCGTAAAATGTGAATTAAATTAAAGGTAACTGCAAGGTATAGTCTCCCAGTTAACATGGTATATGGTAATCAGTGTCTGATTGTTGTTGTCAGCAGGTTTGATTGTGTGAATGCCTAAAGCTTCTGGGAAAGCCTGTTACCTGAATAACTAAGTCCAGAGCTGTAGCTTTATATGGTTTGTAATATTAGGCTATAGGTAGCCTACATTTCTAATTATTATTTTTTCCACTGTTTATGCTGTTAGATGGCTGTAGTCCATTTAGGCCTATTAAATGAATAATGTATTTCATGCGGTTTGACCTCATTAAGGGTTCTTTTACTTTTTTTCCACCTGTGATGTTCAGTTCCAATGAGACACTGAGTCAAATGTTTCTTTCTCGTATCTACTTACAGAGCAGTACATACACAGAAGAAAATGTCGCCATTCCGATTGATAATGAGCTGTTTATGGGGGGCTTCTTCCAGCAGGTAAGAGGCCGTTTTTAAGTCTTCACATGCTTAGTGTGGAGGCTTTGGAGCATGGCGTGACTAAGTGAGAGAGAGTGTGTGTGTGTTGCAGGTGGAAGAAGTTCGAGGGCTCATCGATAAGGTCGCTTCCCAAGTGGAGGAAGTGAAGAAAAAGCACAGTGTGATCCTGTCAGCCCCCAATCCGGATGAGAGTGAGTACGCGACCCTGAATAGCCCTTTGCTCGTGCGTTGCTTGTCATTCCAGAATGCAGTGACATTAGGGCAGCGGCAGTAACAGTTCTTCATAAAACATGTTCATAAGCAGTGCACAGTGAGTTGAAGACCCATCAGGAAAACGTACCAATGACTTATCAAATAACACTGACAGCAAAAGTGTGAATGAATTTGTACAATGTTTTATTTGTATGTGATTACATTATCTTGAGGATATTATTGTTATAATAAATTATTCTGAAGACGTGTTATGCAAGTGGCCATGTGATGATTTGAACAGGTGTTTCCATATTATGGCAGCAGATGAGCTGAATTCTCTATCGCCACACCCAGCCACAAGTTCAGCTCTTTCTCTGGAACAAAAGTGTTGCTGATTTGACTAGCTCAGTTCTTCACTGGTTTACTACAGACAGACTGGACAGAACTGTATTGAAGAACATTCCCAGACTTTTCAGTCATGAATGGTTGAAACTGACTTATGTCAATCGGTGGCTTTCTGAATCCGGAGGTCTCCAAAATCTTTTTTTAGATTATGAAAATTGTTTTTTTTAACACTTGCTGAACTTCCCATTAGTCTGGTTTATAGGTCACTAAAGCATGTTTGAGTGCTGGCAAGAACACAAGCACATAAGTATGAATGAAGTGTGTTTTTTTCCTAATGGGTTTTTCGACCTCCCTTGTTGGGAGAAAGTCTAAATATAGAGCATGAAGTGGCTTTTGACTCGAGAGTTGAAGTTAAACAAACGGCTCAGGCTTCCTGCGCAGTAGCGTCCCACGTCAGGAAGCATCATATCTGTCACGATGCAAATGAATGTGGAAACCAGGAAGTGTGTGCAGTCACCCTTCCATGGAGAGACACCCCTGGGGCAGCATGGGGGAGGGTGGAGAGGGACAGATTCTGCCAGCACTGGCCTGGGGTCACAGGATAATTAGCCCTCTGTACTACATTTGGGTAGTTGTTCACTGTTGGTTTGAAAACATGTAGTTTTTTCTACTTATCCACGGTGAACTGTGTTGAGTTAAAATAAGAATTCTAGCTTGGAAAACAGTTAGAACATTAATGGAAAATCTGTGTTGTGGCTCCATTTATGTGGGTTCAGCAATGTGTGTAACTTATAGCAAATGTGCGGCTTGGGTGGGCACCAGCTTGGGTGGGTGTGTGTGTGTGTGTGTGTGTGTGGGGGGGGTTTCCAGAGCATGTGGGTGTCTTTTGTGCATTATTATTATGTGTGATAATTGTGGGATTTTCTACAGTGAGAACTTTTGTGAAGTTGTGGCTTACAGCTGTGTGATGGTCGCTGGGGCAAGTTAGCACTGATGCAAATGTATGCTGTAACATTAGTTTGAACGTGACCCCTCCCTAGAAAGAAAGATGGCCCAATCAGCCTACTTAGTTTTATTACTACATCCCCATCTTCACCCCCTTTACTTCCCATTGTAGGATGCAAGGCAGACCCATATCGGGATTTTTCTAAGTTTGATTGGCTTTAAAAAGTCAGAAAAAACGTGGGTGAACTCAGTATCCAAAACATTTTATTTGTTTATGAACATAAGCATTTTAGTGGAGTACCTTAGATAAATACCTTAAGTAAGAGCACTGCGACTAACACGACATGAGACAGCAGGTGTTGAAACACTAAATTATGGGGTTCCAACACATTGCAGTGGGCGATGTGATGGCTGCCATGGTTTTCCCCAAAGTTGGTAGTAACTCTGGCTACTTCCCAGCAAACGGATAACAGTTTCAGAACATTCACTAACATCCCCAAAATGTGCTGGACGTTCTTGGAACGCTCTGGGAATGTTCCCTGTTTGCTGGGTTGCTGGTCTGTAGGGTCTAGTGATTGATTCTTTTGTGAGACAGAGTTTAAATATGTACTTCCTGATGTTCTTGTATTTCGCAGCACAACGGTTAGGTCTGCAGGTGTTTAACTCACACAATATCAAATGATCAGAAATGATGCTCAGTGCAATTTTGACATTTCAAAGATTATATTTAAGGAGCACTTTTAATTTGCTGGATTAAGAAGGGAGCCCAAGGCTTTGTGTAGCATGGGATTCTTTGTATATATTGTGTTTAGCTGAACTGTAACTCTGATTTATTTCGCTCTGTAACAGTGTAAAACACATTGAGAGGAGGCAGCACTTCACACTCTCACCACATCCTTGCTAGTTCAAGCGTCTGTTAACTGTGCGTTCTCTCTCCTTCAGAGACGAAAGAAGAACTCGAGCAGCTAACCAACGAAATCAAAAGGAATGCCAGCACCGTGTGGGCCAAGCTGACGTGTGAGTGTTTCCGAACGGGCCCAAGGCCGTTGTTTGGCTTGCAAAATGGCTTATAGGCAATGCAAAACGTGCTTTATACATTTGTTTGGAAATCAGATATTTGGCTTTAAATCATGTCTAGATTCACATGTTTTACGATAGTTTTTTTCAGTGGTGTCATTCGTATTCAAACTGATTTTTATACTAATTATTATTATAATTCTATTGAAACGGCGTAACAGATGAGGCATTTGTTTCCACAAAAATTGCAACAGCGGCTGTGCAGCTCTTGGCAAGCAGTGGCATACATGGTGATGGTTTTGTTTTCTACTTCTAATTTTATTACTTTAAGTTTGTGTTTGTGTTGTTTATTTTGGAGCTCGTCGTATTTTTGGTTCACTGCCTATTGCGCTTTGTAATCTAAAGTGAATAAAGTAAACTTGCGTGCCTCTAACATCACAGCAGTACTCATGTAGATGAAATATGTACAGTGTACAAGTACAGAGTGAGACTTGTTAAAATGTGGTCCCAAATTATCTGCAAGTATGTATCAGGTAATCCACCGACCCGGTCATCTTTCTTCGCTTTTACAGTATTCAGACAAGAGTACTGAACATAAAAATATTTGTTCTTTTTTTATAACATTCAATTTTAGGTATTTGTAATGCATTATCAGGTGGATATAAGAGGTGAGTATGATGACAACTCAACTGTGTGTGTGAGTTCTGCAGGTGTGGTATTCTGGAAGGGATCCAGCAGTGTAATAAATACACATAGAGTATTTTGTCTCCCCTGTTATGATTATGAACTGAATGTTATCTGAGACTTGTCACTAAGGGTCAAAATCATAAACACGCAAGGCTGCCAAGGTCATTTGAAGGAGCAGCCTGTCTGTTCACCAGTTGCCACTTTTAGATGTAGTCATGGCGTACTTACGGTATGTCTGCTTTCACGTTGACCTAACCGTTTGTGGGCAGCTCTCTGGAGTACATTGGCACTGGTTTTCTCAGAAAGCTACAGTGGACCGCCAAAGGAAGTGGGGCCCTGTTGTATGTCAAAGGAGGGGGGGTTTGGGAAATGCTAATGGAGAGGGGTCTTCTTTTGTTCACTTCAGCCATGCAGCAGAACCAGTCCCAGGATGAGAATGAGAACCAGGCCTCTGTAGACGTCCGTATCCAGAAGACTCAGGTCAGTAAACGCTCATGTTGAGACAAGTGTTTCTGGGTGCAGTCGCTATGTTTGGTCTCCCCTCTTTCTGCTACGCTGCTGCCAATCAACTTGTTCTGTACTGGTGTTTAAGCCCTCTTGATTGCCTGCGCTGATTTTGATCCCAGTCTCCAGGGTGGTGAGATCGGTTTCCACCAGACATTAGACCCGCAGGAGTAACACAAACAGCCTGTACTGACTAGTCATCAAAATCATTGCAAAGGTGTTGAGAAAGGCATGTTCAATCAATATGTAACCATCAAGTAGATAACAATTTTTACTGAAGCTGGAACCATTTTGACTTAAATGAAATTGTTCTGACTTTTACGAGGCAGTTTCTTCGGTGTTGTACTGTTGTAACTTCCTTACTGTTTTCTACAAGTCATATGTTACCTACCACAATGACATCAAGAAAGTAAAAAAGAAATATTAGGTACTTCTCCACTCTGCTTTCATATTTATAGTGGCCTTTCATTTCTCATTTTTTTTCCCCCTATGACACCGCCTGTTCTGTTTTTAATTTCCCTTAAAACAATTAGACTGATTGCTGTTTTCCTCCAATGCACATCTTCTGTTGTTTTTTTTTTTTAAATTGGCTTGTCTTACAGCACACTGTACTGTCCCGGAAGTTTGTGGAGGTCATGACTGTATATAATGAGGCCCAGGTGTCTTTCCGGCAAAGGAGTAAGGCACGGATACAGAGGCAGCTGGAGATAAGTGAGTGATGAATGAATTCTCATGATGTGTTTACAGGCAGCTGCAGAAGTACCAAGAATAGTGAAGTTACACACGTTGGATAAAAGTGTATCTGATGCTGTTAAGTCGCCTGCCAGTTTTGAAAGTGTAGACTATTACAGATGTAGATACTATTGTTTAACCAATTTAGGAGCGTTTGTAGATGGGATAGTGACAAGTATATGTCAGGCAGAGTCATGACATTGAATTGAGTATTGCAGGAATAATACTCATAGAATTATAGAATGAGCAGAGATTACAAGACCTACAAGTTTAATGTAATGAAGGTTTTATGGACTCAGCGTCCCGCCTTGAGGAACGTCATCTGTCAAAGTTTCAAAAGGAACTATAATCAGGGAGATTTGGTGTTAGGAATCAAGTTTATATCTACAACATGTTAGTGGAAGACAGGTGGTACAGCTTGGATAAACTGAATTTCACTTGGAAGTTGAACATGGTTATCACCAATGATGCATCTGCCTACTGGGCAGTGGAAGACCTCTACATCTGTTGGCCTGTATGTCACACAGTTCTGTTCTTGTTACAAACAGTGTTTGCTCGCACCTGAAATAACTGACTATAGATATCAGTTATTGCTATGGCCACCAGAAATGACTATTACTTTCCATTCATGCTGTCAGCACACCGACACTTTTTGTATACTATTGATAAATAATTTTAACCTCTAGTATAATCAGCTTTTCTGTAATTTATGTATGTTTCTTCACCAAATCAGAACCTCCTAGATGAGGAATAGTATTTTTTAAGACTCTTTACCTTGGTCACCAACAGTGAGGTAATGCACTGCTGACATCACAAATGTGAATCCATTCCAACATAGCACCAGGCCTGTAATTAGCAAAAATCCAGGCTTATTGTTCATTTATGGCAGAATGAAACAAAAAACAAAAGAAGATTAATACACTGTAGATGCTTTGAAGTGTATGTTTTGCAAGTATTGGGGCATGCAATTAATAAAAAAAAATGTACAGCTTTACCACATTGAAAAGGGGAAGCAAGATGATTTGGCAACACTGATGTTCCATGCTAATAAACTGCAAGTCTGCATGATCACATACTTGTTACATGCTGTGCAGTGGAAGTATACATGATCACACACCTGTTACATGCTGTGCAATGGAAGTCTACATTATTACACACCTGTTACATGCTGTGCAGTGGAAGTGTACATGATCACACACATCTGTGCAGTTGGAGGAGGTGACATCCAGGGCTACAGTGCACATCTGGGCTCATAATTTGGGCTAGATTTTGCAGTGCCTTTTGTACTTTTGTCATGTCATGTTCTTTGTTTTATGTCAGGTTAGTAAAAATTTGTGTTAAAAAAAAAAAAAAAAACCTTACAAAATGTGAAAACTGCCCCCAAGTCTTGGTTTACTTGAGAGTGTAAAGTTTAAGTTTTTTTTTTTTTTTTGTGAACCAGTTGGATAGTACAACATCTAACATAACTATCTATAAGCTAACACATGTTTTAGCTTCTTTCTTTCACTAGGCTTTGATGTTAATATTGGAAAGTACATCAATACTTCCTTTATACAATGCTGCAATTCAGCACTGTTTCAATCATTAGGAAAGTCCCCCACTGCTCCCTAAGGTAGAATATCCTCCTCATGCTGCTATGGTGTTTGTTCAGCATTTAACACCATGCTGCCTGTGGTAACGATGTTCATCTTCTGCTGAAGCTGGGAAAGTGACAACCAATGAAGAGCTGGAGGACATGCTGGAAAGTGGAAACCCCTCTATCTTCACCTCGGATGTGAGTACTCGGAGCTTGTGATGGGCATCATTCAACTACAGTAATTACAAATCCCTGTGGCAGTCACTCTGACAGCTGTTACAGAAGGTCGCAGCAGCTGTAGTCTCTTTACATGATGCAGTAATTGCAGCTGTTGAAGTTGGTCTTGTTGGTTAATCGAAGGCCCCGCTTGCACGTTGACAGATAATCTCAGACTCTCAGATCACCCGTCAGGCCTTGAACGAGATCGAGGCCCGGCACAAAGACATCATCAAGCTAGAGTCCAGCATCAGGGAGCTGCACGAGATGTTTGTGGACATCGCCATGCTGGTCAAGACCCAGGTGCTGAGAACCCAAAGTCCACCTTCCATTCGTTACTTGTTCATCATATTCAAGAAAGTGCAAAATGATAGTGTCCAAGCCCTACAAGTAATCTGTAGAGGAGTTTAGAATGTGCACAATCAATCCAAATTAATTATGAAAATCCTTAAGCTAATTAGGCTCAGATGGAATGGAATAGAGCAGTGTGTGCCTTCAGTATTACAGGTCCAAGCTACTGTTCTCTTTAGGAAAGCTCAGCAGTGCACTTACAGGCCTGAAGTTTCCCAGTTCAGTCAAGACACATTTTAGTAGCTAGTGCTTCAGAGCTGAGCCTGGTTTTAGATCACTAGTGCCCGTCCCTCACCCAGCTATTTTCTTTTTGCCCTCTGTGTGAAGAGCGATAATCGCTGGTCACTGAATCTGATGTAGGAATGTCTGCTGAAGAGCAGGACAATCAATAACCAGCTGTGCTTCTGCCCCAAGGGTGAGATGATAGACAACATAGAGAAGAACGTGAGCAGGGCTGCTGAGTATGTGGGCAAGGCCACGGAAAACACCAAGAAGGCTGTGCGGTACCAGAAGAAAGCCCGCCGGGTAAGACTCCTGCCCAGCTTTTCCAGGAAATCCAGGAGCTGCACGCCTGACCCCTGACCCCGTGGGTCTCTGTGCTGATGTTAGGCTGCACTTGCTGTGTCTTTGTGTCTCCCCAGTCATGTAGCACCATTTTCATTGCACACGCAGATCAGGCATGTCAGAGCGTCGTTCTAACCCCCTTCAAAGTTAACGCTTTTTCTTTTTTTTCTTTTTTTCACGCCAGTTAAAAATGCAAAGCGTCTTAAAACCTCGGCATGTTTGTTTGATGCTTACATGTATGTTGACCTGCATTACTGTGCTACAAAAACGCTACCATGGCCTGCTTCAATAACTGCAACTTGATCTGTTTTTTTGGCAGAAATACATAATAATTGCCCTTATTTTGTTGGTCCTGCTTGCTGTGATTGCACTAATCGTCGGTTTGCTTGTGGGACTGAAAAACCCGTCCTAATAAGACTGGAGGTAAACCCCCCCCCCCATTGCATGACACCAGTCAGGTTCAGTGTGCAGCTCCTCTGTTTGCCAAAGTGTGTTGTCTAACCTGAACGCCATGGTCCGCGGGAATGCTTTTAATTCTTTAAGGAGGGCAGCTTGCTTGCCAGGCAGTGCTTGTGACTGTGCTCACAGAATTGGCACGTGGCCCTTCGCACAAGAAGGTGTCTTAAAGGCTCAGACAAAACAAACGGCAAAGTGTGGGAAGAACCAGGACAGCAAAGCGAGGCTTATGCGTTTGTGACTAACATCAGCATCAGTACAGCCAGTTGTCGTACCTCACAGCTGCTTGCACTTTTGCATTGTAACAGTCAGGACTGTAGCCTTTATTACATCATGCTAGCTAATCCTGTTTGTCATCCATTGTTAGTAGATCTTACTCTGTAACTGAGACGCCTGTTGATGCTAATGGTGAAGAGCTGTAACTGAATAAAATGTAAACATTTTACATCATGACCCTCATTCTCTGAATGATTTGATTGTGCGCAACCACTTCCTGGAGCCTAGCTGACTTCCTTGTTTGTCTGTTCTTTGTTCTTTTTCACAGAAAAAGATTTATCTTGCTGTCTGTGTAGTGGTAGTCCTCCTCATTTTAGTCATCGCCTTAGCAGCATCTTATGGCTAATAAAGGAGAACCAGGGCAGAATCATAAACAGAATATATAAACACCACGCAGTCCTCTCCTTCAGGAGCTCAGGTGCCCAAAAAGTCTCCGCCCACAGACAAGTCTCCACCCACAGACAAGACTCCGCCCACAGCTCTTCGCAACTTTGCCTTAATGTGACTATTTAACGTTCTATGTTCAGATTTGAGGTGATGAAAGTAGCCAACCCATGGGAGAATCCTTGCTTGACAAGATGCTCTCGTGTTTTTAGTCCATCCACTTTTTCCTGGAAGCTTTAACTTTTTCTCAGTGCCCCAGGCCTTTGTAGAGGAGCCATTGCCATCTGCCTTTGTGATCTTACCAGAAAGGGGCTGTCTATTTTGACACGGTGCCTATATATAAATCTAGCATGTATATTTTTAACCTGTTTTTAACGGGATAATGAGTAACATTCAGAATGACTGCGTGTGTTTCTGGTTGTTGCTGTTGCCTTACAGAATAATGCCGGTAATTTCAGTTATATTTTGTTCTCTTCCCCCCTCACAGTCTGATTCTTTGAACCCATAAATTTGGTCACTGTGACCTTTTTGCAGACACAAACTGAGGGTGCCCTGGGATGGCATAAATACTTTCAGTCTTCAATTGCTCTCTGACATTTCACTTTTTTATGTTATGAAATTGTATGCTATAGCTCTTTATATTCTTTTGTATTACATGTTGTGATATGTGATTTTTGGTGTTTTTTTATACTGCCTGTATTGTGTACATTTGAACAACTGTGATATTGATCAGACTGACTGAATGTGCAATGAGGGGTTGAGGTAGGAAACGTTTGCAATGTTTTTTTTTTTTTTTTGCTGCATAAGGTGACACTCTTCAGTCACTCCGAGCCTTGTGTGTTTTTGCTAATATTTATCCAGCTACCGTATTTCTCAGATCATGTTACGATGTTGGCACACTGGTAATAATTTCAGAATGTATGGGTATGTTTTTGGTTTAAACATTTAAACTGCACTTTTGATGTGGACACTGTTTTCAAAGTGTCCTTTTCACAAGAGAATAGAGAGCCTCAGCAGAACTGTCACATAGATTCTAGATAATGTTTGGTAAGGAGAGTAAAAAACACTCCACATGTGCAAGTTTCCTCCTGAAAATAGGTCGTGCCACGTTGGTGGTCATTGCTGCCTTTCAGTCAAAGGCATCATGCACATCTTTAACTAAAGGCATCACTGACATCTGCCTCATTTGCTGGGACTTAATCCGTCTTGTATCTGACCAGCCTGAACCAACAGCTGACACTGATTTCATAATTATGTAGCCCAGTTCCAAAGGTTTTTACAAGTATTATTATTATTATTGCCCATACACCAGGACCATGGGGCTAAATGTTGTGGCTGACATCTTTTTGTCACCAAATTTCTATTATTTAATGGTGACAGAAAAGGAAGACGGCATTAGAACCTATTGTCATCAATGTTAACTTGCATGAAAGTGCCTTCAGAAGCTAAGCTCAGTTTCCTCTCTTTGGTGTGAATGAAACAGCTCTGCACAATATGATGTCATACTCAAAAGTAGCTGTGAATCCAGTTGTTTATATTTGTGGATGTAAAAGTGTTATACAGGTGGTGTACCCTCTGCTATGTTTACACTCTAACCATTGACTGAATTAGATTTTAAATAAATGTAAACTGAGAAAAAAATTTCAATTTTTTTTTTACTGTTTGTGGTTTCTTTTTTTCCATCATTCATTAATTTTCAGTCACTTTGTTCCAGTTAGGATCTTAGATGAATGTGTTTTCTGATCCATCAAAGGGGAATTTTGAGGACGTTGATGGTGCTTGCTTTCACATTCCAACAAACCAATTCCAGAAGTGGCTGGACTTGTAAGGTTCTGTTCCTTTTTATGACTGAGTCGATTGGTCTGCAGTGATCTTGTTTTTTCCTGCTTGCACCCATGCCCATGTTAACCATTAAATGGATTATTTAGTTTTTACAGTAAAGAAAATTACATAGAAACTCTAGTGACATCGCAAACCCTACAGCTCTTATAATCAGGAACACTCACACTTACTAAAATGCAAAAATGTCTTGATGTTGAAAGCCTTTTTTCAGAAACACACATTGTGTTGACTGTAGATGTGGTTAACCACTTCATTGTGTTATGTGTTTTTCTCATGAATGGATGTATGTACCAAATACCGCAGAAGGCTGTGTTTATATCACCAGTAAGAGTGATAAGACCTGGTTATAAACCATTTGTAAAAGTACATTTTACTACCTTTTAAAAACACTGTACGAGACTGATAAACACAGCATTGTAACAGTAGCCAGGCTGTGACAACGCCCAGGCTAACATGCTATCATTGTGCTTTGGAAATATTTCTCCCCTTTTACAGTCAGCCTTCTGTTTCAGTTCTCTATCTCTAAAGACAAGATGGGACCCATCCTCGTGCCCTGCTTCCACATTCTTTCTCTCCTGTGTTTCTGTTATGCTGAACTTTCTCTCCCTGAAATCAGCGTTTGAAATTAAACTCCATCCCTTTACCTCTTTAATAAATA
This sequence comes from Chitala chitala, assembly GCA_025773905.1. Classification (NCBI taxonomy): domain Eukaryota; kingdom Metazoa; phylum Chordata; class Actinopteri; order Osteoglossiformes; family Notopteridae; genus Chitala; species Chitala chitala. The sequence goes on along the minus strand of JABJVR010005879.1, from coordinate 12,258 downwards.
TTTTTGTTCCCCAGCCTGCACTTATGGAGAGAAACTCATCTGATTGGTTAGGTGAGGGAGGGGAGGAGTTTCGTTACTCAGAATTCCAGGCTCATCTGGTTCATTTGACTGTGACTGCACAGTCCCACATGCGGGAAAGCGGTGTTGGGTGTCATAGTCTGAAGCATAGCCCTTAAATCCTGTTGTGTTTCAGATGTCATTTGTCTTACGTGATCTGGGTCCAGCATTAACTTCAAACACGATGATATTGCATCATTTACTTCAAATGCAATGACGATATCACAGGTATAATAATAATCTTAATAAGATTTTCTTGTATACTTGTATTGTGTTGCTACAATAGCAAAACAAGGGTTTTACTGTTAAACTGTCACATATTAACCAAAACATTTTGAATGAAACTGTGACAGAATGGAGCATGTTTTGACAGAATCCAGTTTTCTCTGCCTGTCCTTTTGTGCTATTAGTAATATGATAGAACATAATGGAATTGATTACAACACAAGATACACATTTGTTTTTGTTAATAAAATTGATCAAATGTGGCTATGCCTTTGCTGAGCCCCTTTAAAGGTCAGACATTACAGGAACTTCTCTGTACGCACAGGAACTTCTCTGTACGCACCCTCCAGTTTTACTTTTCTCCTGTCATAATAATGAATCCTTCACAAACACATTTTCTCATGTGTTCTTATTGACATGAACGTGATGTGAATTGTACTGATTATGATGAGTTAATTTACTCAGCAACATAATTATCTTCAGTGTGATAACTGGACCATACCTCTCTTGGCCTTGTGTATAGACACTGGAACATCTAGATAGATTCAGGTTTGCTGTCATGTACAAAAGCTTGCAGTGAAATTCTTGAACCCGAACACAGAAGAACACACATAGGACACGGAGGTAGTTAAGCAGGTAGGTATTTTAAACGTTATCTACCAGTTTAAGTGTAAGTTCGTATTGTAGTAAGTGCAGGTGGATCGCGACATGATTTCACGTACAGTACCTTGCAATTGAAAACGATTTGATTTTTAGTCGATTATTTCCATCTACTGGTTGATCTGTGACATTGTAGGCTATTAATTTGCGGACGTGCATAAAACTTAATTTCCGGACTCAAGGCGTATTACATTGTCATTATTGTTGTTGTTTTTGTATCAGTGTTCTTTGAGTCAAATCTTACCACATCCAGATCTTGCTGTGTTTCAAGCACGCTAACGATATAATCCGCCTTTCACCGTTATGTAACAAGGTTGAAGGTTGTATTCGTAATCCAAAGTTATTACTGTCAGATGTCCATCCACATAGCGTTATCGTGCAGGGGTGCAGCCAGTTAGCGCCTGCGCAGTGATTGAAATTATTAATTAAAATACAGTACGTACACATGAAAATGGTAATTGACGGAGGCAGTCGCTGGGTTTCGACCCTATTATTTCTTTTAGCAGCCGATATAACACATATGAGTCTTACGGTGGCGCTGTTGATGCAGACATGTAACGCTGGTGAATGTGAAACTTCACGTCTGTTTGGGTTTACATGTTTGCAGCGCTTCTCAACTTTTTTCGGCTTGTGAACCCCCCTCTTACAAGATTTTTATTCTCTCTCTTTAATGTCTTTATGTGCATTTTGTACATTTGTGAAGGTATATTTTCAAAGGAACTTTAGAGTACTTGTAAAAATATATATTTTACTGTTAAATTTCGTAAGTCTGTGAAGTACCCCCTGAGGGGCTGTTGAGTACCCCCGGGGTAGCTCCCAGTACCCCCAGTTGAGAGCCACTGACATAGTGGACTGCTTTGTTTAGTGCTAGATGCTGTGATGTGGCAAATGTGTTCCCCCGTGCTTTTTTATATCACAAATCTGAGTCGCGTCAGACACCACCTGATGTCCGACCATCTATGTCAGGAAAGTCTCCCCAATGTGTTTTCATACACATTATAATGATTACCGTTATTTTGTATGTTCGGTTAATTATTATTATTATTATTATTATTATTATTATTATTATTAATAATAATAATTCATTTAAGTTTAACATTGTAGATTTATTGTTTAAAAGCACTGCATGTTAAACTGCCAAGTTGCAACTTTGTCGTATTCTGTATTCGGCTTTGCTCGACGAAGTACGAGCAAACTTGGACCAGTTACAACATAAGTGTGCGTGACCACCGAGCTGCATCATCAAGGATATTTATTATAATTATTATTATTATTATTAACTTATTTTTTAAAAACCTGTTTTAATTTGGCGTCTTTGTTTATGAATAATATCGATATTTTACATTTGTGAGTTTTATTCTGTGGGAAAAACAAATAATATAACGGCCAAAGGAATCCAGTGGGTTTCAAACACCGAAGGTAATCGCGGATATGTAGTGTGCCGTGTCAAGCAGCCTTTCCTTAGGACTTGTGCATCAATCTCCTTGGAATAGACTGACTGCAAAGCAGAAATGAGCTGTCACCTTCTCACCAAGCAAAATCCTTCCCAGCCGCTCATTCATTACAAATAAACAAGCAAATATTTATAGTCAAGAAAATGTGATAGGATAAATTTATGATCTGTTTGGTAGCAGGATTAGACGTGAATGGTAATTTTGGTAATGCAATCAACGAGCACAAATATTTACTGGCTAAGTTATGCTGAGCCAAAAAAGCAAATACCAAAGTCTATAGAAGGAAGAAAACCACTGATCTTTATACTGAACTATGTTGAGGGTGTTATTTACTTACAGTGCAGATCACAATTTTAAATTAACATTAGACAGTAAATTTTCACATCATTGTTACATTAGACCAAGCCATTGCTAAGATACCTATACTGAGTTATTGAATGGTTTTTAGATGTATTTCAGACAGACTCTTTTCATTTCTTGTGAAACAGTCCAAGAACAATGACATTAATATTTCACATCTCAGATTGTAGCTTGTAAGTCTTATGCTTTGTGGAAGGACTGCTTAAGGACTGCTTAAGGACTGTTCTGAGTGTAGAGTCATGTTAAGCCAACCGAGTAAATGGACGTTCATACTAGAATCACCCTGTGTTTAGCCCAAATTTGTCAGCTCTGCTACAATCCAGCCCACAGTTCCCATAGATAGTATTGCCAGAGCTTGACACCACATTAAGTAGAGGTCTTAGGGGTTGGCGTGACCCCTCCAATGACCACACAGTTACTAATACTGAAGAGGGCAAAATTGCAATAGCGCAAATGGAATCAGCACAGATAAAATCCATCTGGGGTAAAGGAAATGGACATCTGAAGAGACAGCATATTTGGAAGTGAGGTCAGCTGACTTTCATCTAACAGGAAGTTATCCATGGTGAACCTAGGAGCATATGAAAGGTTAAACATGCAATGGATGTGAAACGCCAGCAGATCTTTGGTAGAGTACAGTTTTTGACACAAATTACATTTTCAGGGATATTGAAGTCCGGGCAGTGGGTGGATGCATTTTCTACACCTTTCCCTTTCGCTAAGTGGCTATAAGAACATCTGTTTATTCAGTCAAATGACACCAGTCCAGTTAGCTTTTTCATTACTTTGTTGTCGCAACACTTATCCAGTACAGGACTCAGGAAGCCTGTAACCTTTTTAAGAGCAGAAAGCAGGGTGCACACAGGCATAAATAGAGTAGAAGCAATTAAGAGTCCCAAACTCACCCGAATCACACATTTTTAGACTGAGGAGAAACCAAAACACCCAGTGAAATACATGCCAAAGGAGAACATGAAGACTCCATACATATCATCAGGAGCCAGATTTGGACCCAACACCTTAAAGGTGTGAGTCAGCTGTGCTAGCCACTATTTCAGTTAATGTTTGTCACACAGTACTTTTTGGATAATGGATCACACCACAAATTTTCATCTCATTTCTTTCCAGTTTGCTAATTTGCTATGTCCTGAAATGAGCCTATTGGATATTAATCTAAAATATAACATTTGATTATAGTGTTAAATAACACAAGAGTTGTAGAGAGAAGATAAAAGAGGGTCAGATGTTTTTGATAGTGCTGTTTTCATGTCCAGTACAGACACACGCTTACATGTGAAAAGGATTTCTTGGCTGGTGTATTTCTTTTGACTTCAGTCACTTTCTCAGAAATAATAACTTTTGTTTATTTGTCTGTCTTATGCGCAGCCATGTAAAATAAGTATTCTGTCTATTTATGTATTGTGAACAAAGTACAGTAGTGTGTTATAGGCTTGGTTATGTGCGATCCTTACATTTTATTAGACTGGTAAATGTCATGTCACTGTAACGGGTGGTACAGACAGCTCAGTGGGTAATGCTGGTGTCTCACACTTCTACATGTTCATGGGTTTGGTTCATTCCCTAGGTCTGCATGGTGCGTTTGCATGTTCTCCCTGTGTCTTGGGGGGTTTCATTGAGATGCTCAGTTTACCTACCACAGCCCCCACATCCCTGAAAATCAGTCTCCTTCATTTGATTATATTGTGCATGTGATTCTCTCTGTCTCAGTCTATGTGTGTGTGTGAAGGACTGACATTCTGTCCAGGGCTTACCCTGTTAAATGCTGTGATTTTGCTGTATAATCTTCAGGCTCTGCACAAACCCAGATGGGATAAGCAGACAATGTATGCAAGTATCATTACAACCATTGTATAATGAACGTCATGTAATTACAGTGAATTACAACACAATGTATTTAATAAACTCAGTACTGCCTTTCGCATCTAAAGAACTCTGACACGGTATTTTTTTTTACAAACTGACACCTTACTAGAAGCTCTGTTACAGTAACAGTCTCCCAGAGAGGTGCATGTTATGTGGTCACACCCCCCGTTCTGCTGTCTCTGTCTCCTTTCTCTCATTGCTCTTTGTGGGAGTTTACACCTGTGTGTGATTTTCTGCTATTTAGGTTGGGTGTTCTGATCCTGTGGTGTGATATTCCTTGGCCACTTGTGCTTCTTATAGTTAGTCTTTTACACTCTTACTGTACAGTTACATTATATTAAATTATATCGCATTATATCTCATCCATAATACTCTGACCAATAAGCCTATTCTGCTAGAGATTTGTCCTTGACAAGTTGTAGTTCTGTGGTCTTCAGGAATGCCTGTGCATTCTGGCTTCAGGAAGCCACTAGGATAAGTATTATTTAAGTTAATGTGTATATTTAGCCTTGATCACACAGGGAACAAGATGAAGCCTAATCATTACAAAAAAATCATATTACTACATTGCCAGATTTTCTGAAATATTTGCAAACTGATGGGAAACTATTCAGTTGGCTACAGCCTCATATTGAGGTACCAAGCTTTTAGGTTTTTATTTTCAAGGCAAAAGGATACCGCAGGAGGGAGTCGGGGGGCAGCAGCACTAGATAGAAGAGCCACTGTGGTTGCTAGGCAACGAAGCAGAGGAAAAAGGTAGCTATGTTTCTGGTGCTCTACATCCTCCCTCCTTTTCCAGCGTACCATGCGGTCGACAAGCCAGGGGCACGACTCTCTGCAGGCACAATAAGATCTTCCCATAGGCCCGTCCAAATAATCCCGCTTAATACCATTCTGCGTTTGTTTCCCTAAATCGTGATTGGCTAGAGTGAGGGAACATGGCTGCCAGCATTCCGGATGCTGATTGGTCTGGCTGGCCACTGTAGGGGAGGGTGGCTGGGGGGAATAGCTCCTGCCTCTGGGGGGATTCTCTCTAGCGTAACACAGGCAGTTCAAACAGCACTGCAAAGCACTCAGGTCGCCAAAGTGAAAAACAGCACGAAAGGAGGGCGATAGGAAGACAGGAAGTGAGGACTGAAGTGGCAAAATGGAGGAGGGGCATAATAATAATAATTATAATTAATAATAATAATAATAACAAATCTGTAAATTGACCTTGTCAGCTTCAGTGGGGGCTTACTTTGATCTTAGGGGAGGGAGGAAGGTTATGAGGAGGTGCCATGGGCAGTCTAATAGACAGATAGGAAAACAAATTTGTGTCATGAGAGAGAGAGAGAGAGCGAGAGAGCGAGCATGAGAGAGAAATTCTGATTCACATCAGGGAGGCGACATTGCCCCTGCTGCTGCTCTGCGTGTGTGTGCGTGTGTGTGTGCCCGTTAGTGTGCTTGTCTCTGACAGTGAAAGAGAGAGAGCGAGAGAGAGAGAGAGAGAGAGAGAGAGAGAGAGAGAGAGAGAGAGAGAGAGAGAAACGGAGAGGAAAAAAGAGGTAGAGAGAGAGAGAGAAAGAGGGGGAGGGAGAGGGAGAGAGAGAGAGGGAGGGAGGGGAAGGTGGTAGTGCGTGTAAATGTGTATGCGCGGCTGCACTGCTGCTGGCTCCAGCGCGCTCTTCTGCCACAGTCTGGCTCGGCTCTCTTACCGCCACGCAGCCCGCTCCATGCGTCGCCTCCCGCTGCCTCGCCGGCCCTCGCAGCACGCCGTCCCCGCGTCTCCCCCGCCGGGCGCTGGGATGGCACAGTAGGACGCAGCCGCCCGCCCGATTAGTGTGGCACCTGTCCCAGGGCAACGAGGGCACCGCCGAGTGAGGTAGGATCCATCTGCGTGGTCCGGCAGCTCTGCTGCTTCTGATTCGGACGGCGCTGGGTCGACGCGGCTTGTAGGGACGCTGTTTGCTGTGGCGCTGCAGAATGCAGCATGCGTGTCCATGCAGGTGTGTATGTATGTATGTGTGTGTGTATATGACTCAGTGCTCTCGCGCTGTGTAATGATGCTTCTGTGTGTGTACCTGTGCTGCAAAGGAATGCTGTGTTATATCTAGTCATTCCCAAAGGTGAATGACAGGAAGACAGTGGGGGACTAAAGCTGGTCAGTGCATATAAGATATAGATGCTGTGTGTGTGTGTGTGTGTGTGTGTGTGTGTGTGTGTGTGTGTGTGTGTGTGTGTGTGTGAGCGCACGCGCGCCTGCGTGCGTGTTTGGTGGTTTATTTTGATTTGTACGTGCATATGCATGTGATTCTTACTTTGATTATGTGTACGTTTGCATACAATTATGTGTATTATAGTCTGCGAGCCTCTGTGTACCTGTGCGTGTTCGTGTGTGTGCGTGCGCGCGTAAGTGTGTGCGTGTGCGCGCGTGTGACCTCTGGATCCAAGCAGATGCTCCGCGCCGGTGTTCAGCTGAAATGAGCAGCGCGAGCAGCACGCTGCTCCTGTAGGAAGGGCACGCTGGCTAAAGTGCTAGGGGCCTTGGTTGATGCTGCAGGGTACCACCCAACGTTGCCAGCGGGTAAAAAAAAAAAAAAAAAACGAGATGGAGGGCAGGGTGGAGGGGGTTTCCTGTGATCAACCACAGTGCGAGCCCATTCTCACTCTGCCAGCATCTAGGGATCCGTCTGCGCAAAACAGCAGACCTGTTTGTTCCTAGGCCAAAAGAGAAGCTGAGGGCTGCCCCACTCTGTGGGGCTTGGGTCAGCGGTTGCATGTCCTCTGGACCAGACTGTGGCTCTGGAGCTGTAGGGTGTAATGTGGCATGCTGTGTGTGGCAATCCTGTCCCTACTCATGCCTTGTCACTGTCACCGTCTCTCCAGAGTTTGCATCTTCACAATGATGTCATCGCTTGTGACTATCAGTGCTGACAGGATTAAAAACTGTTTTGAGATGGCAATTATATCCAATTTATTCTTTATTACTATTATTCCATTGATTCATATAAATCAGGAAATGTTGCCTCAAGAAAGGGGAGTGTTTTTACTGAAATTAGATAGGATTAAATAAGATATTGATGTTGGAGTGGACCACCTGTATCAGAACACCACTCAAGCTTTATTAGTGATATCTGAGTAGTTTCTTTATGAATTTTTGGCTTGTTGCACTTATCAAAGGAGTGTACTTAGCTTGTGTACGTGCGGGCGTCGGATGAGATATGGCTTATAAACAGGTGACTGCGATACAGCTGTCATCCTGCATTTTCACACACTGAAAATAGGAAGAGTGTCAGGGCCCTTGAACACTCCCCCCACCCCCCAAGAGACTACTTGATACACACTTGATACGCACAAACACATAGACGCGTGCATACACACGCACACACACACGCACACACACACACACGTCTGCGACTTTGTTGCTGTCCATGGCGAGAGGTATTAGCGATGTGAACTGCAGGGTCAGTGACAGAATTATGTAACCGTGTCTTTTCCCTGAAAATCTCTAGCTGGCTTCAAAGTAGAGAATGTATCATGATTTTGCTGCCACCCCCCCCCCTCCCCTGTGAATGTTTAACAAATGGAAGTGGAAAAAACAACCCAGAGCTACCTTTTCTCCTTCTCTAATCCTTTATCTGCTTTTAAGGAGCTCCAACATCACCAACTCAACTGATCTGGGCTCCTGTTCTTGTCTGCTGTACATTGACTGGGGCAGGGGGGTGGGGGGGGTTCATTATAAATCCACAGTAAACACACTAGCAGTGAACCCTGCAGCTCTTGTGACTGTCATCCCAAATTTGTGGGTGATGGGAGTGGGGGGGAGTGAACTCCTACAGCGAGCCCGGCTTCCTGTGTTAATGAAAGCCGGTATGGGAAGGTCAGGTTCAGAGAACACGGGTTGCTCAGGCCCCTCGCCTGACAAACACACACAAGCGACTCTTGTGATGCCGCTTAACCTCAAGCGATGTGGCAGCATGCCGGTGACCTTGTCCGCATGCACATGCATTTGTGCAGCCTTAGATCTACAGCCCCCCCCCAACTGCACGCAATTTAATGTAATGTAATGTAATGTAAAGCAACGCAGTGTAAGGTAATGCAGTGTAATGTAATGTATTGGAATGGAGGGAAATGTTTCGGTTAATCTCGTGTGAGCAGCTCTGTTCTGTGTCCTGGCTTGGATGGGACAGGCCCCTAGAGACATCCCTGTCTGCTGCACAGGCAGACCACAGGTCACTGCCTATTACCTAAGATCTGTTTTTTTTCTTACAACCGATTTGATTGGAGAACAGAAAGGGGTGGGGAGTAAAGGGGTCTGTCTGTCTGCACCGGTAATGACTGCGCTGTTTGAGCACTTTACGGGCCTTGCCTTTCATGTTTTGTTACAAGCACGGTTCCTCTCAGAGGGAGAACGTGCTGTTGAATTGGGACCTTGTGTTAGCGGTGCAATAACAGAATACAAATAATATATTGGGGTTACCCAACATTGTCTACCTAAGCCACATTTTTAGCCCTGTAGGTGAGGCACCTTACTGCAGTAATTTGGTGTAAGTATGTTCCTCAAAGGTACAACAGCAGGAAAGATGGAAGGAAACATCTCTGACTTTTTTACGGTTGTTTGATTTGGTGAATTGTGGCTATTTTTACTCATCCGCATTCTGAGAAGCACAATGTAGCACAAAACGTGGTGATTAGTCACTGCCGGTGACAGGCGCACACATCACATGTTTGTAATCTAAATGTATATGAGCCTCAGTATGATGAAAGACAACGAAGAACACGCCTAAAACAGAGCTTTAACAATTCCTTACAGGGAATTTTTACGTTCACGTTGTGATTTCATTACTACAGGTGTGGCGGTTTTTCCAGACCACCATTCTGTATGAATTTAGAAAACGTTTGAAACTGAGATAGTGTATGTTGTGTGGTCATATCAAAGTTTAAGTAGCAGTAGTGTAATTATGATTTTCTTTTATGACTAAAGTAATTTACAAAAAATGTTTAAAGCTGTTGTTTCTTGATTTAATTGAAATTGGGACAACTAACTCAAAAATATTTTAAATAAAAGCAACATAATTACTAATAATAATAATAAGTCTACTATACGGCAACTTTATGTATTTTTGGAGAAGTTCAGAGTTGGCTCTCCAGGGTTCAAAATAAGGCATTTTTGAGCCTAACAGTAACTAAGATACAGTCCCCTACCTTTTAAATAATTCTTACAAGCTACTGTAATTGATTTAATTATAAGGAGATCACAGTGAGAAGTATTCAAAAGCAAACTGAATATTCTGGAAACATTCCTTGTTTGTTGGCTTATATAGTTTTACCTTAATTGACACAAATACTTTTTCTGATATATGTAATCCGGAGTTACTTGTGTAAATTCTTCATGAGGGGAAAAGTACATTCCCTGTACAAACAGGCGATGACTCTTGGGTATTTGGGAATTGTGAATATCGAACATTATCGTAGAAGTGACTAGCCTCATACACACTGTTGCTGTGATGTTTTTTGACGTTTGCACCCATCTGTCTGAGGACATGAAACCGTGTAAACCCCGTCTCCGTTATCCCCTCCTCTTGTATGGACCAGCAATAGCGGTAATCGACGTGGTGTGTAATTACTTCCATCTCAAATCATAACGATGTCAAAGCTGATCGTTTCTGTTACCGTGCGGATAAAGTAACGATCACGTTTCTGCTCACTTACCCCCTGCGCGTGTGTATTACACACGATCCATCAGCGTGTTGAGCTCACGTTAGGGACCACGAGCAACATAAAGTACGGTGCACTTCAGGCAACTCGTGTGTATTATGTTTTCAGATTAAGGAATTTATTCATAACAGTGATGAACAGCTGCACAAAAGGACGAGTGAACTGGTGTTTTTTACCAAAGCTGTTATACAGCATAGGCAGCAGTGTTAATTTAACACTGAGAGTTTGTATGGTTCCAGCTGGACCCATATAAACACTCAATGTAGTTGCAGCTATATAAATAGTCTCAGTGTTAAATTAACACTCCATTTTTGCCTTGTAGGTTTTGTTTATTGCATTAAGGATCCTATTATTCTTGACTATTATCTAAGGCCTGCAGGAGTTACAATTAGGTTTCCTACCATAGGTTCTTGAGAAATGTACAGGGTATTTCTTAATCAGAGAATGTTTTTATAAATATCAGCATTATTGGTGTTTTGTTGCCAATTGTTGGGAGTCTGATAAAATTTATAATTTAGAGCAGGTGTAGTCAACCTTATTTCTTAATTCTTAATTCATGCTAAAGTGACCAAGCATGCGGATAGCATATTACATAAATTATTTCATAATTGAATAGTTTAGCCTATTCTTTTTTACTCAGGTTGGCGATGTTCAAAAATTGTGGGTGAGAACCAAGATGGAGGAACCTATGTCTAGAACCATTCTCATCCTCACTCGTACAGTAACCAGAATGTCATCTGCTGGATTAAAATGAGATTTAAAATATAATTGAAGGCCCTGGTGAATATCTGGTGTAGGAGACACACAGATGGGGAGGAAGGGCGATGGTGAGGCGGAGGGATCTGTCCTCACTTGGCTTGAGCCCGTCGGTGCTCACCTGAACCCGGGCCTGCTCTTGCGTTGATTTGTCACAGCTGTGAGACAAACTCGGCTGCTGCATGCTAATCCCATTGGTGCTTTTTCCTTGGGCCCACATCTGGCCTGTCCCTATAGGAGGAGGGACTCAGTCAAATGCCCCTCCCACAACAAGTGCTGATTGGTTCCTCTTTTGCAAACCCCACCCTGACTGCAAACTGACCTGATACCAAAGACAACAGATGTCTGTCTGTAAAACAGCAGGTGGTGCTTTTTTGCTGCTCGTTTACAAGGAAGGGTTAGACACAACATGCAGCATTCACACACAGGTGTAGTTCACAGACCTTGATGTTATTTCAAGACCAGGTCACCACCTCTGCCCATGCTAAAGTGCAACCAGAGAAGACACATCTTGTATGTCATTACATATGACATATTGTTTTAGTTAATCTATGTGCTGCTGCATATGCGACCTGCTCTGCTTTCAGTGTCATAACGTTGTTTCCAATAAGGAGACAAAAGGGACTGAAGAATCAGTCTGAACCCCTCCGGTGTGCACACAATGCAGTTTCTCTTTTGTGTGACCGTATGCCGTTGCCTGGTAGATATTGTATTGTGTTGATAATTATAATATTGTTATATTGTCTTGTTCATGCCTATAATTTGTGTGTTATTTGCATGTCATGTGAATTAGTGCTGTAATTCAGCTAAGCAGGCCTGAGTTCTCTCACTGCACAAGACAGTAAACAAGAAAGCCAATATAATGGGTCCTTTTGAGTGAAAAAGTTACAAGTTCTAAAACTGGTGAGCTTTGAGCAGAACTGAACCCCATTTGTTTGGTTCTGGTAAATCAGATTAGGGTAAGGCCACCTTCTTTGGCATTAGTGCTTGCTGATGTTTTAAATCACAAGACCATTTGATGGGTCGACACCCTGTCCAGGGTGTCCCCCGCCTTGTGCCCTAAGCCAGTGGTTCCCAGCCTTTTTTCGTTGGGGGGGGGGGGGGGGGGGGGGGGGGGGGGGGGGGGGGGGGGGGGGGGGGGGGGGGGGGGGGGGGGGGGGGG
>JABJVR010005878.1:0-13055 GCA_025773905.1 Chitala chitala | reverse complement strand
CATCTCCCACCCCCCCCCCCCCCCCCCCCCCCCCCCCCCCCCCCCCCCCCTCCCCCCCCCCCCCGCCCCCCCCCCGCCGCGGGGGGCGCGCCCCCCCCCCCCACAATTCATATTCAGCATCTGCAGAGTTCAGGAGCAATTCTACAGACAGTCTATCATGACCCTGGTGGGGTTCCTCAAGGCCCAGAACAGGATAGCCACCAGTGGAAACAGATGCCCTTTTCACATATATCTCAGTGCAAACAGCGTGCTAATGTCACCCACTAAGGGGTTTGCCTGTCTCCCTCTCCTCTCCTCTCCTCTCCTCTCCTCTCCTCTTCGTCGTTAGATGAGTTGGATGTGGCTACATGGACTGGAGGCCAGTGACTCTGCATACACAGTTTCACCAGTAATAGGGGGGTAGGGGGGAGTTGAAAAATGAAGCTTCATTGTGCTAGATTGCCAGTGCCCTCCGCCTGTCAGAGAAGCACCTGCTTGTGGCTTGATGTTAATTTGTTTGGACATGGTTTATAATTTAATTCCACTGCGGAATTAACTTCCAGTATGAAAAGCTATTAGCTGGAGAGACGGCTATGGGTAGGTCCACGGCACCGGTCTAGGGCCAACAGCGTACCCGCAATGCTCATCTTAGGTGAAATAGACCAGCCACTCAGATCGTGACGCGGGGGAGGATGAGGCTTACGCTTGTCCTGTCCTTTTTGAAAGGGGTTTAGCATGCCAGGTGGAATTTGCTGCGACTTCCTGTCCCTCGCAGAGGTATGCAGTACCGTCTGTTCTCGCTAATGACACAGAGAATCAAAGGCACTTTCATTTTGTTTGGACAAGATTGTGCTCTGACTAATAAGTAGCTCATCACATTATCTTGGAAGTAGGTGTGCGGCTGTGGGGCGTGGGGGGGGGGCTGTTACTCTAGCAAAAAACTCTTGAAGGAGAAGCACAGTTAATTTTATGTGTAGGTTCTCCAGAGAACAGAGGCATGATGCTCTGAGATTGACAGGGTCACAACGTAGTGTGTCTGTAAGGGAATAGGCTTGGTGCTAGAAACGGTTTTCAGCACATTTGGTGCCCAAGGTAACAACTGGCTGAAAACAAGCAACCTAGGGACCCAACTGAGCATGCTCAGATATTTACACAAGGCCTTAATGCATTTTTGCATTTATAATAAATTATTACTTTTGTTTGTACATCCAGCTTCATTGCATAGTGCTTTTCTTTTGATGTACATCCTGCCTACTTTTTTTCTGGTAATATTTTTCCTGTACAAAAACTTGCCGCTGTGGCCATTAATATTCAAAGGCTGATTGACAGACTCAATCCCAAAACAAGAACATAAGACCGTACTAATGGCTGTTGTGCTGTGACACTGAGCCAGTCAGTACTGGATCTTTCAGTTTCCCATTGTACATCGTTTTTCATTAACAAAACAGTCAGTGATTATTTCTCATCTCTTTTGTTTCGTTGGAGCTGAAACCATTTGGGAATAGCTTTCTCTCTCTGTGACACAAAAGATTATATGTTTCATGAAAAGTATAGAACAGCAGCTTTAGCGTCGCTAATCGCAAGAAGCGTGTTTGTTTGTGGGTGTGACATCAAGTGGGTGGGTGATCTTCCTCCAGCTCTGTCCCCCTGCAGGGCACGAGTGTCACACCTGTGTGCCCTAATGTGCCTGGTTGTTGGCAATAGTGCATGAAAGAAGATGGATGTGTGGAGAGATCAGGCATTACTGTTTGGCTGACAATACAGTTGGATGTATCAAAGAGGCAATGCTACCTTTTCTCATGCACTGTGTGGATAAGAGAAGACTGGACTCAGTGGAAATGTACTGTGGATGATAAGAAGACTGGACTTAGTGGAGATGTACTGTGGATGATGAGAAGACTGGACTCAGTGGAGATGTACTGTGGATGATGAGAAGACTGGACACAGTGGAGATGTACTGTGGATGATGAGAAGACTGGACTCAGTGGAGATGTACTGTGGATGATGAGAAGACTGGACTCAGTGGAGATGTACTGTGGATGATGAGAAGACTGTAACTAAACTCATTACACAAACAGCCTAATGGAGGTTCAGATACATGAACAGCTGTTGCCGTATGGAAGTGGACAGTATAGATAATCACACGAGGAGGTATGTTGTGGAGATGACCAGGTGATGTCTATATGGTGGTGGACTGGATGGACAAGAACAGACTTTATGGCTAAGCAGACACATCCAAGTGCACTGCAGTGATTAATGGGGCTAATCCAGGTTGCTGTAGAATGTTTCTGTCTTTGATAGCTTCAGTGTAAAGTGTTTCCAGCTAAGAAATACAAGGGAGGGTTGAACAGAGATGGCCACTCACAGACTTGTCATATAGTGGTTGTGACGTTTGTTTAGAAAAGAGGTGGTAGGTTTAAATGATGGCCTTGTGCTGTTTGGTGCTCCTCAACACTCAAGGCTTCCTAATTAACAGATACTCCAAGAAAATCACATTTGTGTTGCATAGCCTTGGCTATTCTTACCTCTACTAACTTGAATCAGTTCAAGGCAGGGTCTTCAGAAGTAAGCAGGATTTTGGATCCTTTTGCCAAACTACCCTTCAGGAGGTAATCGCCTCTGGGACTTAGTTTACTCTTTAAAGTTTTTCCTTCCTTTCACAAAGTGAGTTTGACAAATTCTTTGTGGGGAAATTCTCTGTAATTGAAATTCTTTTTCTAAGAGCTACAAGCAGTTTTGGGACGTTCCAGTGGCTGCTTAAACTATTTTATCGGAAGCAGGAACCAGAAAGACCAGTGAAGAAGGTATCTTTCCTTCCCTTTCTCTGCGTTTCCCTGTTCAGGTCACATCTCCAAACAGTAGTAACGTCTTCCACGGCCTTATAGACATTTATACAAGCCCTGGTTCTGTGTTTGTTACAGAAGGCCAGTCAAACGTGACGACTTTGTCAGAATAATAGCTGCTAATCGAACTACTTGAGATGAGACCACAACTGTAGCGCCTTGTTTTTATACCTTGTGTCTTGCACTTAACGACAGTTTAATAATTCAGAAGCTGTCTGTTTTCCTCACAGCTAAGCTTTATTTATACCATCATCACGTCCATATTTTTTGTCACTAATGAGTCGATTCATCATGGTAGCTTCATATTAAGGCTTGTCTGTAGGGATCTACCACCCAATTCTGCTTGGTTAACCTCTGGTGATTATCACATTGATGCAGTGCTGCACTTAGCATGCACTAGCGCAGAGAGTAGCTCTATATACTAGATGTTTTAGCATGTCATGCTACAGCATTAGCATTTGGTACACACACCTCTTTTAACCATCATCACAGCAGCCCTGTGCTGTGAATGGCACATCATATCACAGATTGTTCAAGCCCTGAACACAGAACTTGACAGGCTGACTCTTCATTTACCTGTTTCTCAGACATGGCAATAGTGAATTCAAATGAGACTGAACTCTATCTGCCTGAGAGAAATGGGCTGGGGAGGGCAGTCCATGTTTATTTGCAGGTCCCCCTAGATGTTCAGGAGATAAAGTTTCCCGGAAAGAAGCTACATGGTGAATAGTAATACCCATCTTCATGCCACTCAGCATTTTCCTCCAAAAGAAGTGAGAATACACATTTCTCAGTGGACCACAATACAAGTCTTATGAAGGTGAGCTTGGAGGAAAGGTATGAAGACAACAAAGAGGGTTACTCACAAAATAGAGATATTTTCAAAAGGATTTCAGATGCAGTACTTGCAACAAGTTGAATACCCTTGATCTCTGTTTTATGTATAAAGTTCTGAGAATAAAACTTGTTTATAAAAACTGGAAGGAGACTTAAAGCCTGATTGCATTGACAGTATTAGTCCTCAGCTGAAGATCTGTTGAAACAAATGATAACTGTAAAAAGAAATAGGGCAGTCAAAACAGAGCTTTGTGGTGAGAGTCGGTAGGGGAGACGGTGCAAAGGCTGGCACTTGGGCATTCATCAGTGGGCTCAGCGGGACACAGGGCTGATGGGAACTGTGGGTAGAGAGTTTTACAAAGGACAGGTCACTGCATTGTACTAGATAAAACAGAGGGGGTGAGGATGTCTGCTGCAGTAGTGTTCTAAGAGGGTTTGACTCGCTTTCAAATTGAGAGGCAAACAGGCTGGAGGTTCTCCTTTGAACTGATTGACTGTCAGGTGCTGTATTTATGAATCTCCCCCTCCAAACACTGAATGAGGTGAGGTAAGATATACTATAAGCTAATATAAGCAAAAAGTATTGGGTGCTGCTTTTGGAAGAATGTCTTTGCGTTTCACATCAGAAATCTGAATTTGAAACTAAACACACCTCTGCTGCAGTGAGTACACATCTCAGCTGTTTAAACACTTTTACACTTACATTTATTCATTTAGCAGACTTTTCTCTGTTTTATTGTCTGTTTTATTCATGGCAGCACAGAATTTGTTTTATCATTTAATGTTTGCAAATAACTCTGGCTCATGCAAATAGGCCAATTTTAGTTTTTGTTCTTGCACAGTGTGTCCAACAGAACCCACGTTAAATATGAATTAATGTAATGTGAGTTTCTGCTGGGAGCCTGCAAGAGCTTCTTAGAAATGCGAAAAAGTTTCCGAAGATGTTTTGAGATTCAGATTAAAACTAATACAGGACTTCCTGTTTCTATAAGCCAGCAGAGCCTGTCCATGAGAAAGGAAACCCCTGTTTGTGCTAATGTTAATCAACAAAAGCCCTGGAACGGCTTACACTGCAGTGCTGTAGATATAAAGGCTGTACACATTGTTGTTCTGTATTGTAATTGCTGTTTTGTTGCTAACCTTTTTTTATTAAACAGAGACTAAGCTAATGACTTTAAACCCTCTTTGATGAATGACCCTTAATTAGGCGTTTGAGTAGCCATTTAGGTGGTAAATAGGTCATTGACTAATTGAACAATAATCATGTTAATTCATGTTGATATATTTTCATACATATGCAAATATTTATGTAATTAGCACCAGTTCAAACTTATCGTTCGATGACATGCCCATACTTCATTGTGGGAGGAAAGACATGGGACAAACTGAACATTGTGTCGGTGTGCAGGACCGAAGCTCACTCGTCACAGAGTACTGCTTATACTTAGCTGTAGCCTTTGCTAAATTCACGTTTTCACAGGGGCAGTGGGTTTACTCTCTACTGGAAGGGTCGAAGATGTTAGAAAATGAGTATGTCTAAAGGAGTACGGGAAATCTATATGTATTTTTGCTGTATTCAGGCCTAAGGGAGTTTTTTGCTGTTACACATTAGTCCTTTTCCTCATTCTGGGCACGCTTTGGCTCCTCTGTTAGCCATACAGGTCATGAAGGTGGTTGAGACTGAAGACCCCACAGGTGAGTGGAGCCTAAGCTAATTGGCTGTTTGCCACATTATGCATCTCTGGTTTAAGGGAATGACGTTGGGAATGACGTCGGGAATGAGGTGGAGAATGTGAGTGACCAGCATACCTTGCACCAAGTGCCTTAAACAATAATAAAAGTCAGCATATATTTACTGGGCATTCATCCGAGGTCAGCCAAGCAGCTTCGCGTGATTTATTTTGTGTGACGCTGAAGTTCATCATCGTTGCATTTATTGTGTTTCGTCAGTACGGTCAGTGAGTGGGTCTGCCTATGGAAGAGTCTGGCTGATGAAAGGTGAACATACAATTTTAACTAGTAATTTAGCTGTTTGTCCTTGTAGTGACTGACAATTAAAACACTAACTGTTAATGGTAGCCAGAACATGAGTTGTGCACGTTGCAGTTAAATTGTCTGCTGTTGTTATGCTGTTATTCACTCTGATTGTAGCTTCTATCAGACTGTTAGTGGCTTCTGTTTTTATACTGTTCAGGGGTTGTCTGAATATGGAAGAGTGTTTGCATTAGAGCACAAGTTTAACTCTGTCAATAAACTCCCTCATTCAAAAGACAAATATTAAAACTGGTCATAGTTCAGACAATTAAAATTGCACTAAATAAAACATCAATTTAGTATTTATGTAACTTCTGCGTTATAACCAACATTGTCACACCAGGGGTATGGTACATTGTTTCTGGTGGACCGACTGTAATTACTATGTCTGAGTATAAAGTAAATAATAAATTACATTTTAACTTCTGATGGTTTTATACATCAATAGACCTGTCAGGAAACACTGCACTGTGAAACTCTATTAACCTATAGAGCACAGACACCCCATAATATTGGGACTGTTGTCTAGGTCAGGGAAAGCAATAATTATTTTGATATTTCTTCTGTCTTCTGTTGACATGTCTTGAATGTCAAAGTTTGCAATTACATATGCAGAAACTTCACATCCACAAGATATTTGTGCTAATTACAATTTTTAAAGGAATACAGTACCATTTACAGCCGAGGTGAAACTGGCACTAGCAACTAACATCTAAATGTACAGAAAATGACAGACTGGTGAAAGTGATAAAGTGGTTCTGTTAAAGGATAAGTGAACGAGCTGGCATGGTTTATAATTGGGCCACTTGGGTGTCTCAGTTGTCATGCGTCATGTGCCTGTGATGTATAAGAGAAAGTAACCAGGCAAAACCATATCAGTACAGATGGACACTCTCTCATGCAAGCATACCAGTTTGTTGGAAAATGACATAGTCCAACACGGAAAAGCAGTGACACCAAGTAAGAATAAATCTATTTGTCTTCTCCTGTTTGTATAGGAATAATGCTCATTGATTTGTGTGTCTAAATGTTACTGAAAATGCAACTGAAAAACTAAGGCCTATTTAGAGGCAAAATTCTAAACTTCTGTTACAGCATTGCTTTTAAACTTCACAGTTCCTAAGGAGTGCTTGATAACTGGGGTGCCAAAGTATTCAGATGTTGGTTTTATAGGGCATTTCACTAACAGCTGGAACACCAGGTGATATAAATTTAAATGAAAGGTTTTTAATTGAACTGTAGTGACTTATTAAACAGTTTTGACTATATGTCATATTGCTGTGGTAAATAGTGCTCTATGGCATTTTACATCTATTGATGTAACAGGTGTGCTCCCAGCCAAGGATTAAACTGGATCACCTTAACCTGCAGAATGTACCAAGCAAAAAGGTTATCTTACGGAAGAACGCAAATCCTAAAATTTCCGAATGAGGCTTCTTCCTTGGCCAAGAGGAACAGCATCACCTTTCTAGCTGACTAGTGTAGTGTTAAAGAGTAGCCCCCATAGATACTTGCTTTAACCCTAAGGTGGCTGCTAGCTGTCAGTCACTAATTCTCAAGTCGCAGTGCCAAGGAAACAGGCGTGGCCCTGAAATACAATCCCAACCCACATG
Source organism: Chitala chitala (assembly GCA_025773905.1). Taxonomy (NCBI): domain Eukaryota; kingdom Metazoa; phylum Chordata; class Actinopteri; order Osteoglossiformes; family Notopteridae; genus Chitala; species Chitala chitala. The sequence continues at coordinate 5,749 of JABJVR010005878.1, read as the reverse complement.
ACCTCATCCTGCACAAAAGGGTTAGTTCACAAACCGAACATCTGAGTGTCATGAGAAAGGAGCTAATCAGTCTGTTATAATGGAAGCAGGCAGGTGGATCTTCATGTGATGTGTCCCAACTGCTGAGGACATGATGTCTGTCCAGCACCTCATCCCATTAGTGGTGGGAAAGAAACTTGTTTGGACAAATTGTCAAACAAGTGCTGAGCTGGGCACGTCATACATCAAAACCTGCCTCATTCTCACTTAATCTCCTTTTCCTGGTAGCAAACCGGTCCCCAACATAGATGGTGATTGAAAATGGAGTCATAAATCAAAAACACACATAACGCAACAATCGATTCTACACTTCTGTGCTGAGGACAGAGCGGCTGTAAAAGGATTGCATCGCCACTGCGTTTGTCACTTGCAGAGACGTTTTAGATTTTACTGAAGTTCTCATCACATGAAGTCTGAGATCATGCAGAAACATGGTGAAAGTCAGGACAGTAAAGAACACCTGCTCACAACACATTATCTAGCCGTACTTTGATATGTGTGTGTCTCTATGTGTATGTTTGTGTGTGTGTTTGTGTGTATATATGTTCTATAGAACATATATACACACAAACACACACACAGAATTCCGATTATAGCAATGTTCCGATTGCTATAATCGGAATTCTGAATTCTCATTTTAAAGTTTGTTTTTCTTTGCAGTTTAAGAGCTTAAATTAATTAATAGATTTGAGTAAGCATAAAAATTTTCTTTGTCAATTAATTTTTATTTAGTTAAATGCTTCCACCCGCTGTTCCCGATAAACAAGAGCCGAACTATTTTAGTCAATGATTAAAGAGTGGATTAAATTGATAATTGCACTTCATTGTTTCACAGTTTCCTCATTAACCTTTTTGACTAATTGTCAAGTTCTAGGTTGGACATGTTTTAAAAACGTGGTTACCTGACAGTTGCATCCAGTTTTTAGTAGGGAGCCTCAAGAAAAAAAATGAGGTAAAAAAAAAAATGAAGCAGTTTACTGATTAAAATATTGAGCATATTTAGCTGTTTTTATCTGTCATATTTTTTCCTATTTTGTTTTGTCAATTTTATTTGTTGATGTTTATCAACACAGTGATTATGATACACAATTACTCATATTGTGTATAATTTTTTTGTTTACTGACTTTTGACTTATTTACTTACATACCCACTCTGTTATGTTTTACAAAGTTACAGTGTATTGCCCTTTTGTTTTACACCAACGTTACATTACTTGCAGAATAAGGGACCGTTTTTCGAGTTCGCCTTGACGTGAAGACATTGCTTCCAGGCCCCCTCGGTGCGCGCGTTCACAGTCCCATCGGTGCGTACGTGCACACAGTTGTACATGTCATCAGGCGCGTTCCTTCAGTTACTCGCGGCTACAGTCGGACTTGCGACTTAAGTGCTGCATTCGGGTCAAATAAATGGACTGACTGGATTGCACGAGCAAAATGTTCATTATGTTGGCACAATGCACCTGAATAACTGAAGGTGGAGCAACTTTCTTAAGGACCTAGGAGAAACTATTCAGGTAATTTACAGCACTTTGCGCATAAAAATAAATTCTATTTCACACCCACGTGCGATTAAAAAATGATCAAATTACATGGTTATCAGCTTCAACATTTTTAATAACCAAAAAAAAAACAGTGTTGTTTTGTCGAAAGGCTACATTATATGTGACCCTTTTCACGGAATCAGAAGTCAGTCGCGTTGCAAGTTGCGTTGCATGTATGCCTTTATCATTTTCTGAATTTTGGAAGATGAGGTTATGTGTAATGCAATGTAAAAGGCATGCAAATCTGCCAACTGTTGTAATTCGCCTTCGCACCTGCGACGAGGACGGCACGGAGAACAGCAGGTTCCAAAACAAGAGCTAAGGGGCATCTCATAAGAATATGCCCGCAATCTGTATACGTTCTTACTTTCTTTCCATCGCACATTTACCGCAAAATTGCGTTACTTTTAATGGTTTAATGCGTTAATTTTTATACTATTTTATGTAAAAAAAAAAAAAAAAAAACTTTAATAATTTGTATATGCTTAATTTGTACTACAACAAATCTTAGTGCGAACATATTGGGAGATGTAGCTAATTTAAAACACACACGCACATAGTAGTATTTCTATTTTTCATTGCGTTTCATTGTCTCAGCACTACAGTACATTTGGTTTCTGTGTACCGCCAAAGCGCGTAAAAACGCTGTTAAAATGCAGTCCCCCAGATTTAGGACCCAGGGGAAGCGTACTTCCAGCTGCAGGAGCTCACACATGGACGCATTTGTATGCATTGCCGTTCGCTGTCGCAATACCAGCGCCGCAGATAACGGTCCAAGATTCCCATCATCGGAGGGATTAGGTTTCCTCCTTGGGCACTGACTCGGTGAGGGTTTCCGCTGCCTTGTGTTATGAAACACTAAAGAATAAACCATCAAAGCCGCAGCACACCTTTATGACACTCGACCTTTGTATTTATTTCACCTCATATAGTGTGTTTGTGTATGTGCGCAAAGATATCATCGTGAGAGGAAGTTGCACATACCTTGATGTGATCACAGCAGAGACATGTTTCCAAATTAAACAAGAGGCGAATCAGCGACCGCAGCGACCGTCCTAACTGTAGGTAAGTTTGCATTTTGTCTGAAGTTATGGGGTCAATTCACGGGTAGATTTTGGAAGAGTACACCTTGAAAAGTTATATGACATTTATGTTGGTCTCGGAGACTATTGAATAGCATGACGTTAAAAACGTACAAAATCCCGCATATATACTATGAGTTTGGTGCGGGAAAAGCGCTCGTTTCCCTTCTCCAGATGTAAATTGTGAAGGGGCTGTTATATTACGACTATGATCTCTCGGCACATTGTTATATACTGCAGAGACAACTTTGTATGATTGCTACTAACTGGAAATGGATTACTGAATTCACAACGCTAGTTTTCATCTTGTTTTAATATGCATGATCATACAGCGGTTTTACTTGCGGGTGTTTTGTGGTACTTCATTCTTGAAAGAATAATTAACGTCATATAACCTGGAGATAATGTTCCAAAACCCGTTTTGGTAAATCACCCATCGGCTTGTGCGTGTTATTGATGAGGGATAACTCATCTATTATTTTATTTTCTGATTAGACAAGTGTGATGGAGCCGCGGCGGTGAGACATGTCAGACTTTTCGCCTCTCTGTCCCGGTTCGCCCTGCGTCTGAGTGCGCTCCGTGCACCACCAGACGTTATAAACGTTTATTTTATTTTATTTTTTTCTCATAACACGAATAATGTTTTAAAAGTGTCACAATACTTAAAATAATTTGCCTTTCATTTTAAGTTTAATGTTAGCCTGTTATACTGCAAGTTGCGTTTTCAGTTTTTGCCCGGTGTTGAAAATTCAGATTTTTGCACATCCTTGTCGCGCAAGTGATTTCAGTGGTTTTAATACTACAAGTACCGCGTGGGATAGAGATGAAATATTGGTTTTTAAAGTATTTCGTCTTTGGCTTTTTTCTTTGGTAATTTTTAAGCGATTGTATTATTTTTTGATTGTATTATTTTAAGCGATTGTATTATTTTTACCCGGTGAAATATTTTTAAAAGTTTAATTCAAACATATGTTTGCAATCCATACTTGTGAGGGAGTGTGGTAATTTCGAAAAATTCAACTTTGCGTTGACACCACAATGAAGATTTTAGACATTGGGCGGCGAAGTGGATTTGTGACCAAGATGTTGAACGTTCTGGTCCCAGAATGTGTAATGATGTTTGAGCCTGGCTCGACGTGCTTAACCTTAATGCAGTGAAATTTCCAAATGACCAGATGTCATAGCGTTGAAGTCACCGTGGATAAGGACGTCTGCTGAGCCGAAGAGTAGTTCAATCGTAGCATGCAAATAACCTCTGGCTGCGCCAATGCACACGAATTACTGTGAGCGAGGTTCAAACAGCGTGCTGGTCCTCAGCTCTGTTCAAGTGTAGTAGTAGTCAAATTGCATATCCTCCATTTTAGCGAAGCCGCGTATTTGAGAAATAGGATGAAAACGCTAAATGTGAACCAAGGCGTACTGGGTGCTGACTGCGCGGTAACAGCGCATTTCGTCTCCACGGAGGAGCTGTCCGAGAACCGTGGTGCTGAAAGGCTGCAAAGCACGTGTGTGCGCTGCTGAAGTTTGCTCGGAAAAGTTTGCAGTAGCGTTTAATCTTTTGATGATTTTTTCCCTACTTATACTAAATATACTGGGCGTGAAAGTACTCGCATTCCACACACGGCACTTATCAAAGCTTGGAATGTATTTAAATTATAGATCGTACACCCACGATACGTTCTGGAATTCACACTTGTAATTCATTAAGTAATCTTCTTCAGGTAGAATGTAGAAGAAGGTGTCTGGCGATTAGGCGATGCAATTCTGCAGTGATTTTTTATTGGTTGTGAAAGTAAACGTACGGTGACTTAAATGATTTGCTGATTTTGTTTACACAAGTGTTTTCATACCTCACAAATTCCAGAGGCCTGCACAGTTCTAAAATTTATATTATGCTTAAAAACTGATCCAGTTCCATAATTTAGTGCTCTTCCACACCAGGTCTCACCTGAAAACAGAAGTGACATTTTTTGCTTTGTGTAACTAAATATTTAAATGGCGGTTTCTAATAATCAGTTTAATTAATCTTTTATGTTTGCAATTTTTAATGTTGCAGCAGATGATAAATTAAAAATACGAGCATGCATTTGACTCAGTATGTACACATTTTAAATGTGATAATTTAACTTTTTTTTAATCACAAAACAAAAACGAAGTTTAACAAAATGCAGTAAATTCTCAATGTTAATCATGGCAGTGTATAATGCAAGGTTTTCCTGTGTAGACTGTTAGTTACATTTAGATCTATTTTGTGAAAATGCAATGTGCTGCTTAGGGTAGATATCTATTTTGAGTCATGGTCATTTAATCGTAGTCTGAATAGTTACACTCAGTGCTTTCACGGGGAAAATGAGAAAATGTGAGGCAGACAAATAAAGAGGAACATCAGGAGTATGTTAAACTCCATAAATATTTAGATCTGTGAATTGAAAGGGTTATGGAATGAGTTTTAGAAATTATTAGATCTTCAGGTGTTTGTGGGAAAGCTGCCAGAGTACTTTATATGGATGGATTTTCCCACTGCGTGCTGAGTCAGAACAAACCAGTGAGGTTTCAGTGTGCTTGCTGTTTTACCAAAGACATGCCTGTTGTTAATAGTGCAGTGTCATCATACAATCTCAATTCACGAAGGGTCCTGTAGAGTATTCTTCCCACTACTCTGTGCCATTTAAGCAACTCATCACTGGAAAGGTGGCTTGCGTGTGATGAGTGATGCTTCCAGCAGGCTGTGTCAAGAACGCTGCCCACATTCTGCTTTCTGTTCAGGTGGACACCTGGCTTCAGCCACACCTACAGCTGTCGGTATGAAGTAAAACACGCTTTGCCTGTCTGTATGTCCGTCTGTGCATATCTGCTTTGCTGTTCATAGGACATGCCATCTCTGCTCTGACCATGGGTCCATGGGTCAGCATCCAGCTTTTCTCTAGTTTTCACGCCTGCCATCTCCTTCAGTCATGACAGGAACAGGCTTTCTGGTCCCCCTGCTGGGGAGACACACCCACACAGCCCCGTGGGGGGGGCGGGGGGGGGGGGGGGGGGGGGGGGGGGGGGGGGGGGGGGGGGGGGGGGGGGGGGGGGGGGGGGGGG
>JABJVR010005877.1:0-13055 GCA_025773905.1 Chitala chitala | reverse complement strand
GTGGCACACTACTGAGCATGTGAGGGTACAGGTGCTCTCTCTGTGGCACACTACTGAGCATGTGAGTCTACAGGTGCCCTGTTCTTGAAACTTGAGCATACAGGTGTTTCCTGCATGAAGTCCGTGCTCCTGCAGTTCTCCACTCAGGCTGTGGAAAGACCCTCCTTTCCTCTGAGGTTTCTTTTACTACAGATGTTTGCGTGTTGCAGCCGAGGCCTGTGAAAGGCAGACAAGCAGCTGTCTCTGGTTGAAGCGGGTGCAGTGAGAGACAGATTTAACACGTCGTGTTCACGGAGGCAGCGTGGCAGGCCTCTGCACGCGCCGCTCTCGCAGTCCCATGGCATCTGCTCCTAATTGGGCTGATCAGCGTTCTGGCACAGGACTCCCATCTTGGGCTGGGCCAGTGGCTAATTACTGTCTTTTTTACTAGGCAGTGTGCTGATGCTGACAGAGAGACGACGAAGCAGACAGACACAATATTGCAACAGTTCATTTACTTTGCGTCTTAATTTCTTAATTACTCATTTAAATATATATGTTTATTCATTTTGTTGCCTTAAAAGGAGTCGAGGCTGATAGTTATGTTTTATTCAGAAGCGAAAGATCTTGAAAACACAGGGCAATGACATTTGTACAAAGGGTTTTCTCTGTAATGCCAGTCTAAGCACATGGGATATGAAACGTACACATAGACCACTAGCTGGAATTAAGCAAATGACAGCAGATGTGCAAATTAACAATAATGATTTGGACCACACAATTTATATTTTATTAGACATTCGCACTTCTTCTCTTTTGAACATAGTTTTCACACCAAGGACGACATGATATGTGTGTGTTTGCATAGGTTTGTGTGGCTTCTGTGCAAATTAGTGTGTATCTTTCTTCTCTGGCCTGAATAATGAAAAGGACACAGCTTCCAAAATTATTAAAAGAGACTCTTTTTATCTCGAAAAACTTGATGATTCTAGTAATTATCCTGATTTATTTATTTTATTCTGATAACAAATTTATCCTTTATTTATTTCCACTTGGACTGTACATTTAAATTTCATATATTTGGCTGATGCACTTACCATGAGACATTTTCCATTTATTTATTTTCTTGGAAAATGCTTTTACTTAGAATGCAGAGCTTGCAGAGCTAACAATTTTATCCATTTATATAGCTATACATTTCACAGAATCAATTCAGGTTAGGAATCCAGCTCAAGGCTATAGTGGTAGGATTCCTCCAGAGATTGAAGCCTGTAGTCTATCAGTCACAGGTTCATTTCTGTAATCACTGTGATGCCTGCTGTCTTTACTAACACAAACCAATAAGGCACCATATAAAACAGAATACAAGTACATCTCTGAAAAGGCAAGGGCAGTAACACCTCAAAGTGGAATAACATAACATTCAGGTCCACGCCAAAACTGATGAGTCGGGAGTCGACCTGGCAATTCTCCTTGAAAACAAGCGTGGCAGTCAACAGTCAATCTTAGCACTTCTTTGTACGGATGTATCTCTCCTAATTCAATTCCCTTCAATTCCATTTATTTTATATAGCGCCTCTTGCCAACAGAGTCACCCCAAAGTTTATAACAAAGTTTAGCAGTACGGACACATCAGTGAACTTATTTCCAGACTGTAAGCTTCCATAAAAAGGTATGTATTCGCCTACATGAGCATGGTCGGCCTTCAGCTGTGTGCGCCCATATGCGTTTATCCACACTGACACACAGTTCACTGCTGTTACTTTTCCCTTTGTGTGTATATATGCTATTTCCTGATGAATGTGTTCTAAGTGATGATAATAAAGAAAGATTGGGACGCTTTGTAGCTGTGCTGACAGAAGGTCTGCTATTGGACCATTTCTTCCTTTATCCATGTCAGTATTCGGAACCCCCTTTCATACACCTCACAGACACGTTTTAGCCACTGCATTGAGATCTACCTGATGACTGAAAAACAGAAAAGTATATTTCAATGAGATACAAACTGCCTGGAAAACCTCTAACTACATAAGTACATGCTGCATAAAAAATTTATAAAATTTATCAGCTAAATCTGAAAATGCAAAGATATAACAGCTGGTTAGGACAGCTCCAAACTAAATTTCGGCTAGAGGACAGGTGAGAACCATCCATCAATTCCAGGTCACAGTAAGCCTGGAGCCCATCCCAAGAGGCACGGGGTGCAGGGCAGGGGAAACCCTGGGAGAACCCAGAGAAAGCCCACCAAGCACAGGGAGAACATACAAACTCCATGCACACAGACCCAGGGCAGGAACCAAACCCCCAGCCCAAAGATACAAAGCAACAGTGCTAACCACCACACTACTGTAGTGCCGTAGGTGAAAAGCACAACCATCAATTACACATTTCATGTAGTCCATAGTGACTTCAAATAAGCACTGCTTTGCACTCATTTGTATCATATGAGTTAATTGCTAATGCAAGAACTAATTAAAGTCACATTTTTAAAGAATGTGCTGAGGTGGATTAAACATTAGTAAGTCTTGATAGGGGCAGTGCCACAGCAATGAGTGGGAACTACACTAACATAGAGACATTTCTTTTTTAAATAACATTAAATAGTCCATCACCCTTGTGACTTAAGGCTGCACATGGTTTTAATTGGAGTCAGTTGCAAAGCCTCAAATTGCATTGATTCCTATTTGAAAAGAAATGCAAATTAATTTAAACAAGGTTGCTAATTACTGTGTGGCAACCATCCCTGTCCATGGAGCTTGAGGGGACCCTACTAGTGGGTTGAGGTGGACAGACTCTGACATTTTGGACAGCCAAGGTCTCATCTTGTCTCAGACCAAAGGCAGTGTTCCATCAATCCTTGACCTGCTTCTGAGCTCCTCTGCCAGCAGACCCTACCACACAGAATCCTAAATTCAGTTGTTAGATGCTGCAAAGTGTTAATTGTAGTATTACTACATGCCAAAAACAAGAAGCTATGATGAAACAGTCAGAAACTAATGAAAAAGGAGACAAGGCATTTTATTTCACTGCTTGTTTGAAAGCAGTCTGCTCTTAGGTCTGTCACTTAATACCAGCAAAGATGTATTGTAGTGACTCTGTGTGCTAAATAGTACATGGCAGCCCCCCCAGTTCTGTCACTTCACAGCTGGGCACCACTGTGATACACTGTACTACAAGCCAATGCTTGGCTGTGTGATCCATACAGGAAATCAAACAGAGTACTAGGTGGAAAGATGCTCAAAGACAACTGTTAGTAAAGGCCACTTACAACAATGGAGATCAAATCTATAAACATCAAAAAATGTATGACTTTAAATGTATCACCATAAAATACAAGGCACTAACGGCAACATGGTGGTGTGGTGGTTAGCACTGTCGCCGCGCACCTCCAGGCCTGGGGTTCAATTCCTGCCTTGGGTCTGTGTGTGTGGAGTTTGCATGTTCTCCCTGTGCTTGGGGGGTTTTCTCTGGGTGCTCTGGTTTCTTCCCACAGTCTAAAAACATGCAAGTTAGATTGATTGGTGTGTCCAAATTGCCTGTTGTGTGTGTGGGTGCCCTGTGGTGGGTTGGTGTCCCCCTGCTCTGGGATGGGCTCCAGGCTTCCCTATGACCCTCACCAGGAATAAGTGGTTAAGATAATGGATGGATGTCATGCAAATGGTTAATTCAATATCACTTCCCAAACAATTAAAATAAATTTTTAATATTAGAAAATCATTATAAGAAGAAATTGTGTGCACTTACACTGTAGTTCTTTAGGAACTTTGATTTTGAGTTGCTCGTGTAATTCCACGCATTTAGGAGTTAGGTTAGATTTCTAAATGAATTAATGAACGACAAAGAACTTCAATGAGACTGACCACACATGGCTGACCATGAATGCATCTTTTGGTGCTGTTGGATCCTGGGGCAATGACCATAATCAAAAGTTATTAGACTAAGAGGCTGGTAAAGTACAGAGGCAGTCAGCAGTGGATGTAGAGTAAGATGACCAGTACATAACTAGTCAGTCTAACCAGTTGGAACTGAGTACAGTGTAGACAGTTCACAGTGCAGTATAATCTTTCCCAGTCTGGGTTTCTGTATCCAATTCCCCCATCACTACTTCCCTCTGTGCCCCATCTTTTACTTTATTTTAGCCAAGTGTCTTTCCTACAAATACTGTTTGGAGCACTAGTTTTGTTTTCACATATTTCACAGCCTAAACAATTTCAGGTATTACACCATGACACCAGTTGACATTTGTCTACTAAAGAGCCAAATTACATGAAAACTGCCGCAGGCAAACAATCTGTTGACATCTCCCACTGTGCGACATGCATCATGTTGGAAAGCTCCTAAGAATTACACATTTACTGTTGGGATCACATGGCAGTAACTAGGAGTGTGACTTCAAGGTATCTGTGGCTCACCACACAGATAAATGCTTTGACAGTAACGTGATATAAATGGCTTTAATAGCTTTCTGCCACATCCCATGTTCTCTCTCATATTTTAAAAATTAAAAAGCAGAACTTATATGGCAACATTGGTTTGGCTATACCAGTAGTTTGTTTCTCTCTCTCTCTCTCTCTCTCTCTCTCCCCCTCCCTCTCTCCAGACTATATAACAATTTAACAGATACATGATCACAGTTTATGTTCTTGTGGGCAATAATGCACTAATAGGTAGCTTTCAGCTTGTTAGAAAAGGGTAGGCCTATATAAAATTATTTTCACACTCGTGGCTTTGGTTGTGACAAAATGCTTTTCCTCACTTTATCACATGCACACGTCATATGCATAACACCTGAAAATAGAAAGAAAAGGAAAATAGTGTGTTTGCTGTGACCTGATACACGTGTATACACAAGCCTTAAATGGTGGCACATTCAGAAGGTACTTATTAAAGCTGCTTCTCACCCTTCTCCAGGGCACATTCACCAGATGTAGATGGAAGACCTGAGGCTTGTACCTTGCTGTAATTAAATGTGCTAATTACAAAATAAATTAATTGGATTTAAACCATGGTAATGTTTATTTATTTATTTTAAAATCAAAGACTGATGTGAAAGCCTATTTGTTGTGATGTGTATACTAGAGGGCATAACTCAAGGTAACTCAGGGCGCATATGTTTCATTTTCTCTGAAAAGCTATTTTATGTGTGTAATGCAGTATACTGTAGTCAAACAGTAGTATAGCGCCACCTTCTGGGTGTTCTTTCAATACATTATGGTTAGATTGTGCAAGGAGGATTGGTTAAAGTCCATAAAATAACTTAAGTATTTCAAGTAATAAAGTCATACCTTCATTAAAATTAATTGATTCATTAATATATTACTTCTACTTTCCCTCGGTCAAACTTTTTTTAAAAATAGCTTTTGACGTGTTATTAATCTTTAAATTTGTTTCGGCAGCACGGACAGTGAACATATTTCAGGCATAAATTGTAAAGAAAATGTGTAACCTTTGTGACTTTAAAGTGAAAGTTTTAGACCATAAATATTTAAAGTGATTCGATCGCTATTTTGCTTTAGTGTAAACTATGCTGCACTGCTTCGTAGTTTATCATTCAAGGTAAAACGTTTTTTAATTAATTTCCGTCTATAATTAGCTTAGCTGGGTCATATTCGCTACGTGATGCCTTGAACGTACAATAAACATTCCTGAGGTCATTTTTACTTTCACTTCGGTATCCTGGAAGAACCGGAAACCAAGACAAAATTACACATCAGTGTAAAGCGGACTGGAATTAGCTAGTGAAATAATTAATTTAAAAACTATGGGAAAAAAAGAAAATAATAATAAATAATAAAGCTATGGCTAAGAGCACCGCGTGCAGGCACGAGCTGTTCCGCGCTCAGTTTCCCACGTGGCGACGTCACGTGACTGTGTCGCGACGTGCTGGGGACACCAGTTTAGCACTAGTACACTCATCACGGCTAGTTTACAAATAATTCCTGAATATAACGACGTTTTATATTTTATCAAAAGCTGAGCTCAACAGTGATAAAGTATTGTGTGTGTATATATGTATATTTGTTTAGATAGGTACGTTTTATTATTTACACTGCTAAAGGTAATATCTTCTTGAGTGTTGCTGCGAGGTCAGTAAGTCTAACTAAAGACAGATTATGCTGGAATTGTAACCTTAGCAAAATACATTATTTACATTGTGTTGTAGTGCTTATATCGCCATGCCAGTATGCTCTCATTTAGTGACCGCCCAGGCTGCAGATCCGTAATGACTCCAGTTTCTGTCTTCGTTCACAGTTGGGCACATTCAGGTGGAGGATGAACGCCACTTTGATCGTGCAGAGAGTTGCTGGGGTGTCGGGGGCGCTCGCCGTCTCCGCGGGGGCTTATGGAGCTCATGGTAAACGTCCTTATTCTCGTTATAGGACAGCCCGATCTTCGCTGTAACGTTGGAATACGGAGCACCTGCAGCACGATTACCTTAATGATACGGGCTGCAACATACTGCTTATTTCAGGAGTAAACAAGGTAGCATAAAAACAAGAATGTAATCGCCGCAGCATTACTAAATGTGAATCAGTAAGTTTTATGTAAAAAAAAAAGCGCAGAAATTGTGAAAAGGCTTCAGTATGAGGAAGTTCGGGGAACGCCTTAAATTATGGGAACACGCAGTACTGGAAAGTTGAGTGGAGAGTTTGCATTGCGCTTTTCTGAGTAGCGTTTTCGCCCTCTTCTTTTTACGTAGGGTTCAGACGAAGTGACAGGGATGATTATTTGAAAGAGGTAAATTTAATTTTAATTATAATGTTTTTTTTTAACAGTTTCTTCTTTGTTGTGGCTTTTTGATTGGCAATATTGCATTTGATAGACAACGTGAGTTTGTGTATTTACAAATTTTGCATGCTACTCAAAAATGTATATGACAGCGTAAATGAGAAATGAGTCCATACTCACTGTGTATGTATGTTTATTTAGAGCAGTGATGAAGCAGCACTTGCTGTCTGTATACGTGATGTCTGTATAATGACTGAGGCATTTTTCCTCATAAATCATGTTTATGTGGGTTTTAGTCTTATGAAATGTCTGTTTGAAACACCACTTAAATGTTCAAGTGAATTGGATATTTCTTTTCTGTTGACTGCTGCCTTGTCTGTCATCTGCAGCTGTATGAGACAGCCAACAAGTACCACATATATCACAGCCTGGCTCTTCTAGGTGCAGCCCGTTGCAGAAAGCCCATTGTGGTATGTGTTACAAACTTTGGCATTTGACCTGTGGCCCTCCAATGTCATGGCTACCAGTGAGCGCAACCCACAGTTAAGGGGTTGTCTGTCTCTGATACCTTTACGTACATATATGCAATTTACTCTGAGGTCATTAGGACAGTACATGCAGTAGTTTAGAAATTACAGCTAACCTTTTCAACTGGTCTCAAACTACCCCATTGTGTGCTAGATATTGTTACACCATTTTTGTAGATTGAGTTTAAAGTTGGGGAGTTGAGTAATGTTGACTGAAATCTTATTTAAGGGTAGCTGGAAAAGTGAATGAAATATGGTGTAGTTTAATATTACCCACAAGGCAAATTGGTAATGTAATTGTAAGAGATTTCACAGTATGTATGAAATGATGACATCATTATGGGATAAACCTGTTAATGCAGGGTTACATCGCTCAGTCATTGTGTGATCACATATGCTGTCTGGTTTTTTTAGGCTGGCACCCTCCTGACTGTAGGCATGGGACTTTTCTGTGGGGCCCTTTATCACCAGGCCCTAACTGGTGACCCTAGCCTCACCAAGATGGCCCCAATTGGGGGAACTCTGCTAATAGCAGGATGGGCAGCCATTGCCCTTTGACCTCCGAACTCTGAAGGCATTATCGCTGGCGGCGTCTTACAGAGAAATTCCATCCTTATAGTATTCCAGCAAAAAACATCTCCAGAGTGGCCCACCTTATGGTGGAAGAGCACTTACAGGCTATTGTAAAGTTGCAGTTATCTGGGCCTCCCTGCTGTCACAGGTGCAGGGCAGAGATAAGGTGTGGGTGTCTCCTCTCCTTCTCAAACAGTGCTACCATGCTGTGTTCTGCACTTCTTTATTTCCCTGCAAAAATAAAGCTGTCTGGAAAGCAAAATGTCAGCCTGGCCTTTTCATTCATCGGTGCAGATGTAGTGTTAGCAGCTGCATGACTGGGGATGTCTTATTTACCCTCACCATTTGATCTGCCAGGAATTCAGGAACCAAAGGTTCATCACTTGTAATATAATCATCACTTCCTCCTGTTGCTGCAGTGAAAGCCTGCTTGAATTCAAAACCAAACTGCTAACTGAAATTGGTGAGATTTATAACTTTTTTTCTCCACACTGTGGAGTTTTTGGTTCCTCTCCTCCGTTGTTGTCTGGCTTCATTAATTTGTATTAATTCTTTTATATCTGTAATTTTCTGTGTAAAGCGCTTTGAGGTATGCTGTTGGGAAAGGCGCTATATAAAAATGAATTGAATATACATTCACAACCCCTATTCCTTTTTTGAAATGTGTTGCAGCCATCAATCTCATAATAATCATTTATTTACAAAATGCAATACAGTTGATCAGTTTCAACTTTAAATGATTTTCTCTGTGCTGTGTTCTATGGACTATACATGAAGAAGGATTTATAAATCATTGCATTTTGTTTTATTTATATTTTTCTTATTTACATGCCCAAACTTTTTTGGAATAGGGGCTGTCTATGTATACATATTACAGGTTGATTTGTGAATATATACTGATTATGACGTGTGGATAGAAGAAATGCGTCGTGTGCATAGTTTCCCCATGACATTTTAAGATAAAAGTGTCCTCAGAAGGGAAAGATGTACATGAGAACTTGGCTGTTTGGTTCTTTGCTTGCTGGCAGTAAAGCACTAGATGTGGGAACAGAAACTGACACTTAATTCTTTTAACTGTGGGCCAAGGAGCAGTGGTTATCGGAGAGGGTCTGTTGTGCATTCTACTTCTAAGGAGTCTGAAGATTACCAATAAAGTCTTGTTATCTCAGTTTAAAGAAGTTTGCTTTTATACTGTTCTCATGTCCACAATGATTACAGCTCCCCTGTCTCTCATTTCCAGTCATATCTTAGCAGCTCCTTGCTACAAAGCGTAAAACCTTATTACAGCATCCTTCTCCAGGAAACTGTTTTAAGTACCATTTTTCCCCTTCCTTTTTCAGTATTTTGCTGTGGAAATCAATTTTTCAGCTGCTTCCTCCCTTCTCCTTTTGTCAATGATGTGGTTGTGGAAGCCGGCCCTCTGTGCGCTTAGCATATCAATAGAAGTACGATATGCAGCCCATAATATGAAGCAGAGAGGCTGCTGGAGATTGAGCGGACTGCAGTGCTGGACTGCTGGTGGGTTTTGTGGCCTGACTCTGAGTAAAAGCTGGTGGAGATTGTATATTGCAGACATTGTTAATTGTGTCTCATAGGATTTGGACTTCATAAGGTTTTCTCATTTCAAACCACCCCACCATGTCCATCTTCAACAGTTCTAGAAGTCTTTTTTTTTCCTAAATCGGCAGACAGCCTATAAATATTTCAGCCCCTGCTTCTTCTGAGGACAGTGTGCCTGCCTGAACACAAACGATGCTGCATTTTGGTGTGAACACACACACACACACACAGATGCACAAATGCGCACGTCTGGCTTGCACACCGCTTCAGAAAGCTGGGATTCAAAGGCCTGCATTGACTGGCGGGCAGGATATGAATTACTTGCTTCTGTGTTGAAAAAAACAAAACAGAGCGTCACACCCATGGAAACCTGATGCGATTATTTTAAGCCCCTTTCCACACAGGCGCTGTGCTGTTGAGCACTAAACCAAAAGGCTCCAGTTATAGGCAAAACCCCTCAGACCGTTGCCACTTCCAGATACGAGACCAGAAGCAAAATAGTGAAATTGTTAGTGAAAGCAATAATCTCAAACAAAATGCTACTAATTGCAAGAGTCCTAAAACAAAACTTGCCACCCATGTATAAAGATATATACATATACCACAGGCTGTTTTACATGCTGTTTCTCACCTCAAATTCCTCCACAGGCGCTACGCAAATCTCCGCCCCCTCAAATTCTGCTCCTTTTCCTGTCGCTGTTTCTCTCTACTCCCTAATAGGATTCTGTTATTTTTATGTTAAAGGCTGCTTCTCACAAGCACAAAAGAATAAAGACGAACGCAGTCGCCCTCCTGGAATACAGGCACGTTTCACAAACACCTCCTGCCCTCAGACGTACCACTGCAGTTCATTACACCCTCCACATCTATCAGAGGAGATATTTTGATCACGTGTATGATTGCCCAGTAATCTTGGGGATCATGGGGCCTTTACATGTTGTTGTTGTTGTTGTTTGCATATTGAGTTTCTCCACAAGGTTTGTGTGTTCTTTATGTGTTCAGCCATGGGAACATCTGTTCTGGTTGGTTGCTGTCTGTCTAATCTCTGACAGCGTGATACTATGCAGCTGGGGTGAACTGCCATCGATGTGTAAGCGAGTGAGAGAGTAAATGAGTGGGTGAGTTAGTAAGTTGACTGAGTGGATGCGTCTTTGCATGACTTCTCTCTGACAGGCTACTGTCTACAGCCTACGCTACGATTCCCAGGAAAACGTGATCGCTCCCTCTCAGACTTGGGATGGCATACTGGATGGCACTGTTGCCTCATCACTGTTGAGATTTCAATGCAGGATCTGCTCTGGGCAGAGGGTTTGTGTTTGTGTGCCCTTGCTTTCCCCAAAAGGCAAACACACCTTATCAAATGTACTCATTGATGTTATTTGTGTGGGGAAAAAAATTTAAATGAGGCACATGCCAAGATTTCAGTGGTACTGTGTAAGTTGAAATTTTCAAGATATCACACTTTGTGATTTGTAATTATACTTCATGTACAAATAATGCTGAACTACTGAAGACAATATTTCTTACAAAGTATGCAGTGTTTACAGACAAAAATGTAATAAACACTGAGATAAAATATTATAAAATTAAACTATGTATGTCTTTACAAACATATTTAGGGGAAAGGGAATCAGGTTTATATATACTGTCACATATAAAAACATTGTTGTCTGCATTTAGCCCATGCCGCTAAGGGGAGCGGTAGGCAACCATTTTTTGGCACCCAGGGAGCTAATGTAGAGCATCTTGCTCAGGGATACACCTGGGCTGGGATTCAAGCCAGGAGGTTTCAGCATCCTAGCCTGATGTGCCACCCACTGAGCCACCAGACAGCCGCACACACACATGATACATGTAAAATTAACTACTTCCCGAATTAACTGCATTTCTGAGTTCTTGTTAAATGTTACCTTACAAGTTATGAGATGTAACATATAAAAATTTGTTGTAATTTGAACCCCAGCTGCACATGCAAGTTTCCTTTTGTTCACTATTAACAGATAATTTATTATTTAATTGGACTCGTGTTTAAAAAACTAAGTTTGCATATACATACATGCATTTTACATACCACTGTTATGTGCCAGATTGTCTCAGGGGCATCTTTGCATGGCCTGCCTCTGGGGTCCTGCCTGGTGTGGTAGACCCCAGCCTGTATTAATCTTCTACTTAGAGCTTGTTCCTGTGCTGCCATGATCAGTGACTCTGTGCTGACTTTCAGTCCAGCTTTGTTCAGTCACTGGTAGGATTTTTCAAAATCAGCCACTTCTTCTATCTGTCGGTGGTACATATCATGCAGGGGTTTGTCCTTCCATGATGGTTCTTGCTCCTCTTGTTTTTCCATTTCTGCTGCCTGATGTATTCACTAAGCATCACTTGGGGTGTTTTCCTGATGTACTCATGCATCTTTGCTACTTCATCATGAAAAGTGGCTCTGATGCTCACTAGTCCTCGGCCTCCTTCCTTCCGCTTAGTGTATAATCACTGGATGCTGGATTTGAGGTGAAACCCTGCATGCATTGTGAGGAGATTCCAGGTCTTGATGTCAGTGGCCTCTACCTCCTCCTTTGGCCAGGTTATTATACCAACGCAGTATCTGATGACCAGCAGGATGTAGGTGTTGATAGCCTGGACCTTATTCTTCCCATTCAGCTGACTTCTCAAGACTTGCCTTACTCTTTGTAGATATCTGACAATTGCTGCTGTCCTTGTGGCTCCTTTATGGTTCCCATTTGTGTGTGGAATTCCAAGGTACTTGTAGCTTTCCTCAACATCTGCTATGTTGCCTTCTGGTAGTACAATCCCCTTGGCTCTGACTACCTTCCCTCTTCTGACACACACAAACAGGCTGAGGAACAGCTTCTTCCCCAAAGCTGTAGCCTCTATTACACCCCCCCACACACACACACACAAACACTCATAGCTGCTAACAGTCCAAGCTGTTAACCCCCCCCTTTCCCCTCCTCCACCAAGTTGCTGCTAACACACCGATCACTTTTTACACTAAGAACTCTATTATTATTATAATCTGTGCAATACTTCCCCTGCTCAACATACCTGTCAAGTATTGTTTGTTTGCCAATGTATTGAACTCCTGATTGGAGTCCCACTACATATGTACTGTTGCATATACTGTTGTATTTTACATTTTAGTGTATTTATCTTGTTTATTCTGTTGTATAATTTTTATATTGTGTAATTGTATATCTTTATGTTTCCTTATTGCTGCTACCAAACAAATTTAGTTGTATCACTACAATAATAATAAAGTCTATCTTATATATGTTATCTTATCTTCTGGTTACCATCGTGCTACACTTATCCAAGCTGAATGACTTTCTGATGTTGTTGCTATAGACAGAGGTATGGATCAGTGCGTCGATGTCGCGCTCCTCCTGGCGTAAAGCTTGATGTTGTCTATGTAGAAGAGGTGGCTGATGGTTGCTCCATTCTGAAGTTGGTATCTGTAACCACTTTTGGTGATGATCTCGCTGAGGGGGTTCAGGCCTATACAGACCAGCAGTGGGGACAGTGCATCTCGTTTTAGATTCTGCACTTGATGGTAATTTGTGAGTTTGGCTTGAAGTTGGGCTCTAGGTTTGTTTTCCACATTGCCATTGAGTTCTTGATGAAGGCTCTTAAAGTCCAGTTGATGTTGTACAGTTCCATTATATAGTTCCATCATTA